>JAMPIV010020367.1:427500-501598 GCA_024509875.1 Oreohelix idahoensis
GGTGGGAGTGAAGTGTTAGATACATGACTAGGACCAGCAGCGAGATGTGGGAGTGAAGTGTTAGATAACAAAGGTCTAGAGGTGGGAGTAAAGTGTTGGGAGTGAAGTATTAGAGACATGTCCAGGTCCAGCATCGAGAGGTGGGAGTGAAGTGTTAGATACTACACTAGAAACAGCCTCGAGAAGGGGGCGCGACGTGTTAGAGACTTTACTAGGACCAGCATCGAGAGGTGGGAGTGAAATGTTAGAGACTTGACTACGTCTAGCATCGAGTAATAAATCTACTCACCCCAATGGCCAGCTAGGGCTATGTAAGTGACCCGCACACACCCGGTTTCTTCAGATAAAAAATACTGTCAAACGCCAGGCTGGACAACACCAAATAGACAGTTTTATTGAACACAGAAAGGCTCCGTAGAAATATATGGTATATGCAGACTAGTTTATGGCGGTAACTAGATACGCATTAGTGTTGCGGGTTGCAATCGGAACAACATCGAGACCAATTTCAGCCATTTTAATAAAACTCAAAACACACGTGCTTTTTTAACGCGCGTACTCAGACAAGAAAGCTCCTATATCGACTCTCGTGACGTCGATATTTTTGAAAATGAGCGGCATTTCTGACAGGCAAACGCGAGCTTACCTCACTAGTTATGAAACCAGATCGCTACAGGGTGACGTCAGGGCTAAATATAGCTATCTAGAAAAAACGTAATAAAAGGCTAACATGTAGAGTTTTGAGTATTGGTAGAGGAAAAACGTATCTACAACGGAATTTACCTGTGTAAGACTAACCCTTCTACTTATTTCTGTTCACGTCATTGCAGACAAGCTCAAAACACAAGAGATCAATAGTAGAAATTTATAAAAGAAGCATCCCCTCGTTCGTGTATTCGAACCCCCGTGATTTAAGGTTTCACTTTTTTATTACACATGGGGCATCTGATGACAGGTTTTATATTGTCTCCCAATCGTGGCGAACATGGAAATTTAGTACATTAAATAAATGTAACTAAGTATTTGTTCCAGGAATCAAACGGGTATCTCCTTTTTTTTTTTGTCCTGCAAGTTTCAAACATGATGAAATGACCGACGTCAAAGGATCATCGACTCATCACCATAAGTGTTATGAGTAAAGGCAACAAGCACTTCTTCTGCATTACTCATACCAACTCGCATAGGCGATAACCCCATTTTGTAAGTGATGGTACTTGACTTTTATATAGAGAACCATATCGCTTTCAAATTCTGAGCCCACTTGTTTTGGCACCTGTAATTGTTACCTGTATATACTACTCTTACTTACTTACTTAGTCGTTCCCCTTCTACCGTGAGGTGTAGAGGTTTGGAAGAGAGAGCGCCAGACTATCCTATCGGGTGGCTTTCTCCTGGCCTGGTTCCATTCTAGTCATCGGTCCTTCAAAGATTTATAATATTGTCCTTCCAGCGGACTCTGTGTCATCCTGGGGGTCTGGATCCCTGGCTCTTTGTTTCCCATGCTTGTCGTGGTAGTCGATCTTCTCCCATTCTTCAGACATGGCCAAACCATCTTAGTTGGGACTGTTCTGCTTGGGTCTCCAGGGAGTGGAATTTTAGGCCTTCACGTATCGTCTGGTTGTGGACCATGTCTCTTCTTGTTACTTCAACCTCCTTCATCAGATACCTCATTTCTGAGGTTTGGATCTGGCTTTTGTGGGTTGTAGTCATTGCCCATGAATCGCATCCATTTGTCAAGACTGGGGCATAGGTGGAGCGGTATACAGCCATCTTCGTTTTCTTACCAACCTCTCTCTTGCTGAGTAATTCTCGATTTGTGGCCTGAAAAAGTCTCCCAGCTGCTGCTTTTCGAGTGGCCAACTCTTCTTTGATGCCTCCCTTCTGGTCTATAACAGCTGCGAGGTATTTAAAATGGTCGACGTATGTGATACTCAAAGGCAACTATTTTTATCGTTGTTGACTTTGCCGCATTTCACAGCATTTTTAAAAATATTGTCTAAGCCATATTTTTCATTATTTTAAGTAAATTACTTTGATTACTGATAACTTTTTTTTTTAAACAAAATAATCAGTTGAGGCAATATAGAATTCATTTTATTATTTTATTTTTGCATCGTATTTCTGTTTTATTTCGTTTTAAAGCAATTGTACGGTTGTTTACTCTGTTATGCATCTTAATTCTGTCTTACTCCCTTCCCGCTTCTAACTCCCCGTCTCTCATAATAAGTTAGTGGCATGGTTCGTGTGAGAGCGTTACGGCCAGAGTCAAGTTAAGGCTTAAAGCAATGCAGCAGCTTGACGAGATTATTTAGCCACGCAGACGCAACAGCCGTCACTAGTTTTTGTAATATATTGCGTTAAAACAAAAAGTTTATGTATAAAAAAATAATAATACAAGATCAAAAGAACATAAACTTGTTTCCGATAGTCTATATTTAGCGCTGACGTCACCCACCCTAACCGACTACAAACAGTATGACTCATTAATCGATTACATTTGATGGTGGAATACTATATTTGCATTGTCAAGTACTGACAACAGGAAAAAATATTGAATGAAAAAAAATTTAATGAAAAATTTGGCAAACTGTAAGAAATATTTAAAGAAGTATTTGACAGCTGACCTATTTATCTACAGGTTGGAACCATTGAGCAGGCCTAGGAGAAAATGTTGGGGTCATCTTTACTGACTGGAAGAAAAGGTTTCACTAAAGTTTGAAACTTGCAGGACACAAAAAAAGGAGATACCCGTTTGATACCTGGAACAAATACATAGTTACAATTATTTAATACACTAAATTTCCATGTTCGCCACGATCGGGAGACAATATAAAACCTATCACCAGATGCCCCACGTGTAAGAAAAAAGTGAAACCTTAAATCCCGGGGGTTCGAACACATGAACGAGGAGATGCTTCTTTTATAAATTTCTACTATTGATCTCTTGTGTTTTGAGCTTGTCTGCAATGACGTGAACAGAAATAAGTAGCAGGGTTAGTCTTACACAGGTAAATCCCGTTGCAGATCGTTTTTTCGTCTACCAATACTCAAAACTCTACATGTTAGCCTTTTATTACGTTTTTTCTACATAGCTATATTTAGCCCTGACGTCACCCTCTAGCGATCTGGTTTCATAACTAGTGAGGTAAGCTCGCGTTTGCCTGTCAGAAATGCCGCTCATTTTCAAAAATATCGACGTCACGAGAGTCGATATAGGAGCTTTCTTGTCTGAGCACGCGCGTTAAAAAAGCAAGTGTGTTTTGAGTTTTATTAAAATGGCTGAAAATGGTCTCGATATTGTTCCGATTGCAACCCACAACACTAATGCTTATCTAGTTACCGCCATAATCTAGTTTGCATATACCATATATTTCTACGGAACCTTTTTGTGTTCAATAAAACTGTCTATTTGGTGTTGTCCAGCCTGACCTTTGACAACATTTTTATGTGAAGAACCCGGGTATGTGCGGGTCACTTACATAGCCCTAGCTGGCCATTGGAGTAAATAGATTTATTACTCGATGCTAGACGTAGTCAAGTCTCTAACACTTCACTCCCACCTCTCGATGCTGGTCCTAGTAAAGTCTCTAACACGTCGCGCCCCCTTCTCGAGGCTGTTTCTAATGTAGTCTCTAACACTTCACTCCCACCCCTCGATGCTGGACCAGGTCATGTCTCTAATACTTCACTCCCAACACTTTACTCCCACCTCTAGACCTTTGTTATCTAACAATTCACTCCCACCTCTCGCTGCTGGTCCTAGTCATGTCTCTAACACTTCACTCCCACCTCTCGCTGCTGGACCTAGGCAAGTCTCTAACACTACCCTCCCACCTCTAGATGCTGGCCCTAGTAAATGCAAGTCTCTAACACGTCACTCCCACCTCTAGAGGCTGTACCTGGTATAGGTAAGTCTCTAACACTTCACTCCCACCTCTCGCTGCTGGACCTGGTATAGTCATGTCTCAAACACTTCACTCCCCCCTCTCGACGCTATTCCTAGTATAGGCAAGTCTTTAACACTTCACTCTCACCTCTAGATGTTATAACTGTTTGTAATATATATATATATATATATATATATATATATATATATATATATATATATATATATATATATATTGTAATATGTACGTATAACTGTTGTATAAATAAACAACACATAACACAATACAATACAACACACCACAATACAACCCACACACTACCTACACACACCCGCCATTATCGAGCTAATATATTGCTATACCATAGACCATCCTCTGGACATGTTTCAGACATGTCTGGACTCGGCGCACTAAAATTGTTTCACATCGACAACGCGTCAACGATCGATTAGTTTTTCAACTAATCAACTCTCTGTTAGCGTACAACAAGGCTGGCCGATTTTCAAACCCAGATTAAAACTAGTTTTCCTTCATATAAATAGACACTTGGAAGACGAACGTCCAGGCACTCACGTTCATACTTTACTGAAGATGTCACGTGATAACGACAGACACTAGCGATCATACCTCGTTGAAGATGCCTTCCACTGTTCCCACCAATTGGATGTACATGCGTAGAAGTGATGATATGCTTAAACCGTTGGATAGTGGGTTGAAGGTCGCCTCTGTCAGTTTTTACCGAGGCCAGCCTTTACTACACGTGCGAAAATACTTTGGTGAGTCATATCTAAAGTTCCCTACCAAAACCAGCGGCAGATTTCTATCACTTCACGGGCACCTTTCTATCGCCTCACGGGTACATTTCTATCACCTCACATGTACATTTCTATCCTTTCACGGGCACATTTCTATGACCTGACAGGCACATTTCTATCACCTCACAGGCACATGTCTATCACCTCACGGGCACATTTCTATGACCTCACAGGCACATTTCTATGACCTCACGGGCAATTTCTATCACCTCACGGGCACATTTCTATCATCTCACAGGCACATTTCTATCACCTCACGGGCACATTTATATCACCTCACGTTATACCAAGTGTACATCTCTGTCTGTGTGAAAGAATGTTTTTAAAATATGTCCGAAATGTTCTGCGCGCGAGAAATGTGGAACCAGAGTTATTAACACCAACCCTACAGCAACCATCGACCACCACCTGCCCGATTTCTCTAATCTACCAGCGAAGTTACCAATCACGGATAAAAAACGTGTGTATACATATTAATATCTGTTGTAAAATATATATTGTATAATATTGTATAAAAAGGCAAGACAACACAAGGCCGAATCATACACAACACAACCACCCAAAAACCCAAACCCACCAGTTACACTACACCACACAACAATTACAATACCTATACACAAAAATACCAGGCAAGACCAAAAGCCATGCCACCCGCTCCCGCCCACACACACACACACGCGCACACACACTCACAGACATACACACAACCACAGACGCGAGCACAACCAGACCCACACACACACATACATACGCACACACGCGCACACACACACACGAACACACCCGCAAACACACACGCACACACAACCACAGACGTGCGCACACAACCACATCAAACCAAAACCCATCATTCACACCACACCCCTTAACAATAACAATACCTACACACACAAATACCCCCCCCCAAAAGCAATACCCCCTGCGCACCCCCCCCCCACACCCCCCACCCCCACACACACACACACAACCCCCACACACCCCCCCCCCCCCCCCCAACACCCCCCAGAAAACCCCCCCCCCCCACACACCCACACACGCCACGCGGGCACACACCCCCCCCCCCACACCCAAGATTCGTCCCACCCCCCCCCCCCCCCCCCCCCCCCCCCCCCTCCCTTAAAAAAATATCCTTAGTAACCTACTAACCCGCCATTATCTTTTTATGTTTCCGCCATTTCATGCTAGAACTAGTATAGTCAAGTCTCTAACACCCCCCCCACCCTTGATACCCCCCTAGTATAGGCAACCCCCCCCTAACACCCCACCCCACCCCCCCCGAACCCCCCCCCCCCCCCCACCCCCCCCCCCCACCCCACACACCACCCACACACACCCCCACCCCCCCACACCCACCACACACCCCCCACACCCACACACACACCACCCCCCCCCCACCGAGCGCGCACACACGAAAACACACACCCCCACAAACGCACCACGCAGACACACCCCCGCACACCCCCCCCCCCACCTAGGCGGGTATATACACAGGCACAATCTAGACCCCCCCCCCCCCCCCCCCCCCCCCCCCATATAACAAAACTAACCAGTAAAATAAATACCAGGCTTATAGACCCCCTCACCCCCCCCCCACCCCCCCACCCCCACACACACCCCCCCCACCCCCCCCCCCCCCCACCCACACACCCCCCACACCCACCCCCCCCCCCCACCCACACACACCCACCCCCCCCCCACACTACACACAGACGCGCGCACACACACACACAGACACAGACGCAGCAACGCACAAACACACACGTACACATACGCACGCACACACACAGACGCACAACCAAGCACGCGAGCCCCCACACACACACACATACACACGCACACACGCGCTAGCACACACACGAACACACACACGCACATACACGCACACACTGACGCACAACCACGCACGTGAGCGCCCACACACACACATACACCCCCCCCACCCCCCCAGACACCCCCCGCACAAACCCCACACACACCGCCCACACACACCCAACCACAGACCACACAGACAAACACACCGCACCCCCACACACAACCCCCCCCCCGCCCCCCCACACCCCCCACACACACAAACATGCACACCCGGCTGTCCCACCTCTCGCTGCTGGATCTGGTATAGTCAAGTCTCCAACACTTCCTTCCCACCTCTAGATACTGGTCCTAGTATAGGTAAGTATCTAACACTTCACTCCCACCTCTCGATGGTGGCACACCCGCCTGCTACACCCCAACACACACACACACACGCACACACACACAAACACAACCACACCCGCGTAAACACACACACGCACGCACACACGCGCACACACACAACCACAGACGCGCGCGCGCACAAACCACCACAGATGCGCGCCAACACAACCACACAACCACACACCCACCTGCTACACCCCAACATACGTCATCACCCCACCAGCCAAAACCAATACCCATCCTGCGCACTCAAATAGTCAAGTCTCTAACATTTCACTCCCATCTCTCGATGCTGACCCTGGTATAGTCATGTCTCTAACACTTCATCCCACCTCTCGATGCTGGCCCTAGTAAAGTCTCTACAAATCCACTCCCACCTCTTCACGCTGGACCTAGTATAGCCAAGTCTCTAACACTGCCCTCCCACCTCTAGATACTAGTCTAACCAGGTCTCTAACCCTTCACTCCAACTTCTCGCTGCTGGTCCTGGTATAGTCAGGTCTCTAACACT
Source organism: Oreohelix idahoensis (assembly GCA_024509875.1). NCBI lineage: Eukaryota > Metazoa > Mollusca > Gastropoda > Stylommatophora > Oreohelicidae > Oreohelix > Oreohelix idahoensis. The sequence continues at coordinate 434,910 of JAMPIV010020367.1, forward strand.
TCACTCCCACCTCTTCTTGTTAGACCTCGTAAAGTCTCTAACACTTCACTCCCACCTCTAGATGTTAGCCCTAGTATAGTCAGATCTCTAACACTTCACTCCCACCTCTATGTGCTGGCCCTAGTATACTCAAGTCTTTAACACGTCACTCTTACCTCTAGAGGCTGTTCCTAGTATAGACAATGCTCTAACCCTTCACTCCCAAAACACACCAACACACAACACAACACACAAAAATCGTCCCCTATCCTACACCCGCCAGCTACACCCCAACATGCGTCGTCACCCACGCCAGCACAAAAAGGTTCCACTCACTTCAAAAACCCCCGTAGTAACCTACTATCCCGCCATTATTGATTTTTTATATTTTCCGTCGTTATCGATTTTTTATATATTTTATATATATATTGTATGTATATATGTCTAAATAACAAACCCAACATCACACAAAAATCGCCCCTAACCTATAACCGCCAGCTGCACCACATTACACCCATGCGTCGTCACCCTCGCCAGCACAAAAAGGCTACACTCGCTTCAAAAACCCCCTTATGATCGATTTTTTATTTTCCGTCATTATCGATTTTTTTATATTTTACATATTTTTTATATATATTGTCTAAATATTTTGTATAAACAACACGCCCGCCATTATCGAACAAATTTATTGCTATATAACAAGTCATGCGTCTGATCGTCAGAGGAAGTCACCCCGGCTAAAATATATCGCTATATAAACAGTCACGCGCCACCGCCTGGCGCGCCACCGCCTGAAATCGATTGGAGTATTTTACTATATAAAAGTCACGCGCCACCGCTTGAAAAATCCTCGTTTCCTCCATTATATACTACTAAGGCCCCGTCAACACTAGTCTAACTGGCCCCATCAGTTCATCAAACAATCCACCATGTCATTTACTCCTAGCTAGTCAGCGTTTAACTTTTTTTTTTTTTAACATACTAGATACAGCTGTTTATATCAGTTATCTGTCACCATTGTTTTCTAGTTTGTATTTCATGTTTTCTTTGGCCTCCCAACACTGTTCAAGCTGTTTATACCTCGTATCAGTTATGTCCCCCCGTTTTTATCATAATCGTTGCTCCTTGGTTACTTGTCTGACGTACCGGCTACCTAATGCGAGAACAATAAGAAATAACGTAAGCTGTCAGGCCTGTAACACGTCTAATGCAATAAAAACAAAGGGTTGTCGGCTCAAAGACACTTAAATCTTGGTAGACTGGAGCAAGCCGATATCAGGTTTCGAACATGGTAACGTCCTCACCAGAAGCAAGCGCTGTAGCCACTAGACTCTCGTATTTTTATAAAGTAAGTAAGGTAAAGGAAGCCCAAAAAGAGGTATTGCCGTATTGAAATGAACTGTTTGGCACTTCAAGTTGATAGTTGTCAGTTTTTCGAGGCAGGGTGACTTGTGTCACTATCAATTGTCACTCGTCGTCATAAAGTTTGTTTTAGTCTATTCTGTAGCCAGCCAATACATCACAGCCAAGAGTAAGGCAATGAACTCCTACAAGGTGAACCAGCATGTGAAAGTGTCAGACAGAAGTCATCTAAACAAATCGTCAGACCTAGTGACTATTGATACACGTAGAGTTGACCTAGTGACTATTGATACACGTATAGTTGACCTAGTGACTATTGATACACGTATAGTTAAAAGGTACACGACTTTCTCTTCTTCTTCTTTTCTTTATCTGCTCCTTCTGAAGGATGTGAACACTGCTGCAGGTGATCTCTTTACAGGAAGACTGCAGCAAATCAATTATATGGTCTTATAGCAGTGGGTGCTATAGCATGTTGTTTTATTTGATGATATAGCCAGCTCAATGACATTATCATATAAGTCATCCCTATAGACGTGCCTGGGGAGGCAGTGGTCCTCTTCTTCTTTGACTCCTTGAGAACTACCGAGAACTAAACCAGACACGTGCAGGACTGAAAGTTCTTAATTATTTCATAAGGGATGGGTGATCATACAGTGTCGTCTTACTCACTGCCATTGTTCACTAAAATACTGACAATATTGTGTTGCTTTCTTTCTCTTTGCACTTCTCTCTTTGCCTTCAGCCTCTATCAAGGACGACAATAAAGAAGTCATGCTACTTAGACACTTGTTTGTTAGCTTATTGTTTGATTGTTTTTGTTTTGATTTTTTTTTTTTTTTTTTTTGCTTTGCTTCACTGCAGCTTTTAAAATTCATGACAGGAGTTCAACCTAGAAATTAGGGCACATTATGAAATAGTAAGGACCCCATTTAAAAAAAAAAAATTAAAGGTTTTGGCACCATTTTACATAGAAACAGGTTCGGTCGGTTATTTTAGGGTACATAATCATAGAACACTTTTCGGTCCAGCTTTCGATAAAGACCATTTTTGTGCATTGCGCGCACCGTTCTGCCTAGACACTTATTATAAGGCATATTACAAAAACATTTTTGTAAAAATGTTGCGGTCTTTTTCAGTGGTATATTCTTTAGTCTTTTAAAAACTATGTACGAGTTGCTAAATAAACAGAAACTACGTTGTACAATGTAAGAAAATTAGATATAGATAGTAATAATAACTTAAAGATTACATAAAACTAACAGTTTTTTTTAAATTTTCGCTTAAATCATAAGTGTATATTTAAATAATTTAATTGCTTTAAAGAAAATAAAAAAAGGTAATTAACAGGTACTCGTCGGACATAAGGGCGGTACTAGACAACAGAAAAGAAAATATGAGTGATAGGCTTACCTAGGACCAACCAGACGGCGCCATCGCCTTGCTGTGACAGTACATCGTGAATGGACGCTGAGCCAATTTTGCACCCCGAAAAAGGTTCTAGGTTTGATTCCCGGTATGTCCAACGAGTACCTGTTAATTACCTTTATTTATTGACTTACTTATTTATTTACTATCCACAGGACTCCGGTTTCCTTCAATATTTAAATAAAGAAAAGTAGAGTTGCAAATTACAACAGCTTAATAAAAAAAATTTTCTTTGGATTTTTCCCTTGATTTTCTTAGACAATTGTTAAATTTATTCTTCATTGCGGTCCTTGCACATACAAATCGAAATTGTTCAAATAGTAATTTTAATAATTTTTTTTTTTTTTTTTGCAACAACTAAAATTTTTGCTCTACATTGACTTAACATTAATTGTAAACAGGGAATAGAGAGAGTAACGTGTTTCGTTTTAATATTATGTCGATACAGTTATGTTACAGTTGGTGACCATATGAAGCAGTATTATTTAAAAATAATTAATTGCACATAGGAAAAGTAAAGCAAAGCACATGGAAAGGACATAACTTCATTCGAATATGGATCCACATTTGACACACATTGCTTTTAATATATATATATATATATATATGTATATATATATATATATATATATATATATATATATATATATATATATATATATACAAGGGGATTGACATAAGTCTTGGGCCTGACCATGAAGGAGTCAGAGGAGGAAGATGAAACTTGGCACATTTAAAGTTCATTATATTTGCACTGAATGTGTGAAGTACGCGTTTGTTTCTTCAATGGGTTTTCCCGCTACGGTGCACGGCGCAATGTACCCTATTGACCAGATCTGCTGCTCCAAAGATTTGAAAAAACAATGGAAAAGAAGGAGGCCAGAGCTGTGATAAAATTTCTGATGTTTCAGTGAAAAACACCTACAGAAATACACAGGGAGATGGAACCAGTGTTTCGTGATTCTTGTCCTTCACATACTTAGTTAAAAAAATGGTGTCAACAGTTAAGTGCGGCCGCTCAAATGTTGCTGATCTGCCACGATCTGGTAGACCAGCCTCAGAGTGCAACGATGAAAATGCTACAAGAGTGAAAAAATCATTGACCAGGATCGAAAAATGACAATTGTGGAGATAGCTAGTAGAGTAAAACTAAATGAAAGAACAGTTTATAGAATTTTACACAACAGACTGAACATAAGAAAAGTGTGTGCAAGCTGGGTTCCGCGACTGTTGACACGTGAACAGAAGCAAACGAGGGTAAATTGCTGTCAACAGTTGCTCAAAAAGTGTCAGTCAAAAATTTTTTTTGGAGACCATGGTGACAGTAGATGAGACTTGGGTACACCATTATGACCCCGAATCCAAAATTGCCAGCATGCAATGGAAAACCCCGAGCTCCTCAACACATGTCAAGCCGAGAGCGCAGAAATCTGCAGGAAAAGTGATGCTGACTGTTTTTTTTTGGGACGGCAAAGGTGTCCTTTTGAAAGATTATCTGCCTCGTGGCAACACAGTTAATGGACAGTACTATGCAGATCTTTTCACCAAACTAAGAAAGGTTGTGACCAGGAAACGAGGGATAACGCGCACTCAAAATCTTCCTTTGCTTCAAGACAACGCGCCCTCTCAAAAAGCACGGCTTGTGCAGCTAGCAGCCAACGATTTGAATATTGAAATTCTTCCACACCCACCATATTCTCCAGATTTGGCTCCATCAGACATTTTTCTATTCCCAAATCTTAAAAAAAACAGCTAAAAGGAAATCATTTTGACAGCGATGAAGAGGTTATACTGGCATGTGATGACTGGGTTTAGTTTGAAAAATAGGGTGTTCTACTCCCAAGGTCTTTTCAAGGTCAAGCAGAGACGGCAGAAGTGTGTCAATTCAGACTTATGCTATATTGAAAAGGAATAAACACTATACAAAATTTCAGCTCTCTGTGACATGTCCTTCATGGTCAGGCCCAAGACTTATGTCAATCCCCTTGTATATATATATATTTTCTACACTTGCGACGGAAAAAAAATTACTGCCATCAAAATTACATAGTTTCAACTGAAGTAAAACAATTTATGTAAAACTGGACTTTTAAAAAAATTTCCCGTTTAATTAAAAATGTTTAGTCAATAATTTTAAATCATATTGTAAAATACAAAAAAGTATGGCACTTATTACAAAAATAAAGTAATAGTTTTACTTTGATATTACTTCCCTTGATTTACCTTGAATGTATCTTTCGCTTAGTTATAACTCTTGGCATGTATACATTTTATCGGAATACTTGAAATACGTGCGAGGCGCGTCCCGTTCAACGTAGTCGGTTATATTGGGGCGCATGTCCAAATATAAAAGGCCCTTAGGTCTGGAGATAATATCTTGAAATACTTTTTTTTCTGTCATAATTACAATGTTAAGTTACAAAATAACGTCTTGATATTACGCCATAGAACCTGAAGAAAAACTCGGCAAAAATTAATTAAGTAGTGATATGGCATAAGGAATTGTATACGATACATACGGATTCAACGATTTTCACACACAGACACACGCACACACACACACACACACACACAAACACACACACACACATATATATATATATGTGTGTGTGTTTGTGTGTGCGTGTATATATAATTGGAGGGTAGAAGCTGCTTGTGAGATGGTGCGGAATAGAAACGGTACTAGAAATCGAGAAATAAGACATGAATGGAGAAGGTTGTCCCCGACAAAAAACTGCAGGGTTTTAAGATTGTCTTGTTTAATTCGCCCATGGTTTCAACGTGAAATCGATCTTTTGCGTCAGTAAAACAAGACCTTATCGCAGTGATCTAATCCACACAAGTTGGCCAAGACTACTAAAGGGGATTGCCTAAGGTCATATTCACTGTCGGAAAAGGCGTCACATCCAAGTCACACAACGTCATTTACACCATCATTATAACACATTGCAACAGAATTTATTCTATCCAAACACATTAACCTTTTTTGGGATCGATTCTGCCAAATCTTTAAGGCATTTTTCAGGTAACCTCTATCCCTGTATCAATTTCATTAATGGCTATGTCCACATGAGTGTTATTGGCGTGACGATTGCTTTGGGGAGCCCAGAACTAGAACACATAATTTTAGCTCTGCAATTTTGGAAAGCCCTCATGGATGGCGTAAAACACACAGTATTCCGTCCTTCCCCTTTCTAGCCATACGGGAGTATTCCTTAAATGCATGACAGGTTAGGATAGATTACCCGGTAGAGTAACTGACTCATCACTACAACGGAACAAGTGTCGAAATGACAGAAAAGCCGCAAGAAAAGCCTAGATCTAGAGCGTAGATAACGTCATTGATTCTTCAATGTCACGTTGACTGACAGAGAGCACAAAGGAGAAGCATCTCTTACTAAACAACAAATAAACATCAAGCAATAACACACAAATTATGATAAACAGGGTAGACTGCCGAGATGGTGGATGTGTAGCAGCTGTGACATCAGATCAATATTTTATATCAGCCAAAAAGAAAGAGATGAAACTTTAGAAGGCATCCAACAATACATAACTACCAACAACAGCTTAATATGGGATGTTTCAGAAATGAAAAAAATAATTAAAGTTACTGTATATATCTAATAATCACCAAGTGCTCTATATCGCATATTCGTGAAAGTAGATAACCGTTAGAAGAAATGTCAATACGTTCTGTAATCTTATCAACAATACCTCTGAGAATACATTTTGGTCTGTAGATGAAAAGAAAGTATTTCTTAATTGTGAAGTTACGGACAAATAAAGATATCAAAATTGAAATTAGCTTGAAGAAGATGCAGATGATTAAATCAAGGTTTATTTCCCCTTTCACGTTTATCAGAACTAGAAAAAATAGAAGATAATAAGCAGATCGATAGATCGCTTGAACAAAATCTTCCACTTTACATTTTAGGTCAGGAAAAATAAATTTAAGACGAGAAATAATGAAATCAGATGTACAACGCTGATCTTTATTAAGTGCAAATACAATTAAGGCAGTGCATGATGCAGCATGATGTGCAGAAGCACTTGGAAAAGAAAGTGGAATAGGATAACTGGGTCATTTCGTGAAACCAAAGACAATCATAACCGGTGCTAATGCTCTTGACAGGATATATATATATATATATATATATATATATATATATATATATATATATATATATATATATATATATATATATTTAAAGGGCAAGTTCCATATCCTACTAGTGACTAGGCTGTTGCTACTGGTGTCAGACTGTATCGGCTAGACCGTTCCTCTGACGTCCAGGCCGGGTCATGCTGCATGGGCAACAGCCTGATCTAACATTGCCCAACCTCGTGCCACCGAAAGTTATTTCGGGAGGTACGCTCCTTTGGTCAGAAATGACTGATAAGGAAGATCACATATATATATATATATATATATATATATGCCAATTGTTACACGATGCTTTATTTTTCACACGATACCAAACGTCTACATTTGCACACGCTTCCACGACTTTTTTCACACGACTTTCACTCTACCAACGGAAAAAATCCAGATAAGCAACTTCTCCCAAAACTTTCCATTCAATAAACATGCATTTACTATTTTGTTGTTCTGGGACAGTTTCTCTCAAAGCCGTGAACTTGTGATGATACTGTATTTTGTGCACAAATGTCTTTTAACGTTGTTATTTCTCATTTTATGTGGTTTTTAACACGTATTAATTGTAGTGTAATCCAAGCGGTCACACAAGTCCCGTGGCCACAAAAATGTATCCCATTTGGAGACATTTTCGTTCTATCAACTAAAAAAAAATCAAGTCCCTAACATACATACTAGAGCAAAATATGAAATGGGGCATATTTATGAGTCAATTGGCAATGGACAATGGTTGAGAAAAATTTATGTTATTGGTATAAGTCATTGACTGGGGGCATATATTTATGAGCCAAAATCAGAAAAAAAATTACAAGGTATCAGTATACATGTGAGCCAAAAAAAAAATAAAAATAAAAATAAATAAAAAAAATTTTCAAGATGTCAGTATACATGTGAGCCAAAAAAATTTTTTTTCAAGATCTCAGTATACCAGTAGGCTAACTTAAAAATGTATTACTAGATCTCAGTATACATGTGAGCCAAAAAAAGGAAAAAAAATATTATTTCGTAAAACGACGGACCCAGTAGATTTATATTGCGTAAAACGGGGGACACATACAAGTTGTTTATACTCTATGTGATTAAACAGTATGGATATGGATAGCAATGTGCAATACGCAATGTAAATTATTCATGTATTAATACACTTATTTAATCTTTATTTAACAAAATTCTCGTATTAGTTATAAAAATATGGAGTTATGATATGAAATATATATAATTAATGTTAAACGTATTGAACTTTTTATTTAAAGTCGACACATATAAGGTTTCGTCATGCCAAATAAAACTCGAGTGTTAATCAACACTCAGAACAGTAAGTGAATCCTATCTTAATATGTACATCTGAATGGTAACTGACCATAGCTGTTACCTGTGACCATGACTTCCGCTAGTGTTAACGGGAGCGGTGAAAAGTCACACTGGATATTTTGAAATCTCATTGACGGCACAGTGTGGCGTCAACTGAGGGAGAAGGAGGGGTGTGGTTTATAGTACAAAGAAATAGCTGGGGGGAGTAGAGAAAGTAGTTCCTGTTTTGGATGGATGAATGAACGCGGGGCGTGGGAGAAAGGGAAGAAAAAAGAGAAGAACTCGTATGGGGAAATTTACACGGGGGGAGGGGGGGGAATAAAGGTGATGAAAACGAAGATTGGATTTGACTTAGCGAAAAAACAGCAAGGTGGTTTTAAGGTCACATGTGGACAGTTTGCGCGTAAGGAACAGGGAGTAGAGGTGTGGGTTAACATTTTATATACGCATTAGAGCTTAAATAATTTGTACTGGACGAGTACAACATCTGTGTGTCTGTAGTGAATTTCTAAATACAATATCTAAATTAATATATAACAATATCGGGCATAAAGGAAAAGATAAGAAAGTATAAAAGAATTGTCTGCTAGAACTGTTGGTATCGCCTACGCCTTCAGATTATTATTTGCTAACGAATAGCCGAACAAAACGGTACCCAAATTTTTCAACTTCGTCCTTGACATAATCACTTTTCCTAGTTCTAAGAAAGAATGTGCCTAAAAATGCATTGTGGAACGAGGAGGGGAAAGGATAGATGAAATGCTAATTCGTTTCGCATTGATTTTAAACTAAAACCCAATACTAGCACAGGGGCAAGCCTTGCCTTAAGGGTTTTCCCCATAATACGAGGAAAATGTTAGAACATGTAGACAACTCGTGTCACAAAAACAACCTTAGCTCTTATTTCAAAGGACGTAATTATCACGTAAATAGAGAAGACAGCACATGGAAAAGAATTGAACGTGTAGTAGACTAAAAATAAAAAACACCAACTTAGAAAATAAAACCTGTGTACTTCTGAACCAAGCCAACTAGTCCCATATAAATTGTATATTCGTGTACCTTAGGACTTGTTAACAAAGAATATGGAAATAGTTACGCAAATAGTCCATTAATTAACTAATTATAGCCATAATACTATAGTGGACCCGACCAGACTGTCAAGTAAAGATCATGCCTGCTTGTAATTTTTTATGGCATGTTTTGAAAAAAACGACTTTGGGTAAATGAGGTTAAAAGGTACGGGATATTTGATTGGGTGGATTTTAAAGGAAGGCGAAGTATGATTGGTTGACCTAAAACTAAAAATATATTTGCCTTGGAAACATATTGGGAGTTGTTCTTTAAAACGAAAGATTCGAAAATAAATGTAAAGATGGTACCATTGGACAAAGCAGTAGATACTGGTATGAAACGGGGACTGTTCACTGCCTTTTCAAGTAAATTTTGTGTAAAGCAAGATCGATGAGAGCAGGCGGAGAATTTTCTAACACAGGAAAAGCCTGGACATAGGGCAGATCAAAAATGTGCCATATTCTATTGCCTAGTCATCGTTTACTTGTGTTATTTCCTTACATCTGTGAGGGTTTTGGTTGCTGTCAATAACTGGTGCCAGACTACAGTGGGCCGATATATTCATGCCACAGTCTTGCCTTTTTCGGAGACAACTGTAAACCACCATCATTCTTGAAGAAGTGGGAGCTGAAGGTTGTCGTTCAGCGAAGTGCAGGAAAATTCCTACATCATATTACAAAGATAGGTGCATGTTTCGGAACCTGATCGCTCAACTAACATTATATAAAAAAAAAGACTGGAAATAGTGATATAAACATTCCATCAGTGTCCAAAAAAACTTACAAACAACATGCAGAGATGATGATAATAAACAATCAACCAGTGTATACTAGAAGTCACCTCAGTTAGACAATACAACTACACTCTTATATACTAATATGTGTATTATGGTCAGAAGATCCATTGTGTAAATTGATTGATGTAATTAATTTCTATGATTTCACTTTTGACTGTCAGTCCTGATTCCAAATAAATTAGATTCAGGACAATAAATTGAAAACATTAACTTTACCAAACTTTCAACCACTGACTTACTAAAGATAGTCTTTTAAGGTGTAGTTCGTATGTGATTGTCGTGGTACTGTTGTGTTGTATTAGATAATAAAATAATTTGTGTAATTGTTTATATGTTTAGTTGGTTAATGCAACCTTACACTAACATTTCATAACCCTAGACATCAAACGTAGTCATCTTACATTCTATCTAGAATAAGTCTGAATGAGATCATAGTGGTGGTAGTAGAAAGGTGCCCTGGAAATTTACTCTAATATTTATTATATTCAGGGACCTTCACAGCTGACCTCATTCAGTACACTAAGATTTCTTTACAACAAATTGTATTAACATCAAACCCACCACATATATTGGGGTCTCGCTCCTTCGGATTGAACTTTTCATAACACCAGCTATATTGGGTAGTTTGCTTCTGGGATTTTAAATTCTTAAAATATTATCAATTATATTAGCAATCTCAGATAGTATAAAACTAAAAGCATTCCTTTTTGGAGAAATTAAATAGTGGTTGAGCTATCAGTGCCTGTGGTTGTTCTTAGTTATAATTAGAAATTGTTAGTTATAATTAGAAATTTGTCTAGTTAGAAATTTTAAAGGTTTGCCTAGTACAAAATAGCTGATCTGGCTAAGTTTCGATCTGCTGCTGTGCAGGCTGCTAAAGAATTGGGAATGGAGGGGCAAATTATGATTGCTTATGTCACAACTGAATGTGACAAATTTATTGAACGCGAAGAAAAAAGATTAGAAAAAGAGGCTTTAAGAAAGTTAGAGGCTGAAAACGAAATTAAGAGGCTGCAGATTGAGGCTGACAAGGAGGCTAGGGCATTGGAGGCAGAAGAAAAGAGACTAGCTGCAGAAAGAGAAGAAAAGAGATTAGCTACAGAAAGAGAAGAAAAGAGACTAGCTGCAGAAAGAGAAGCAGAAGAAAGGAGACAGGCTGCAGAGAGGGAAGCAGAAGATAGAAGATTGCAGAGGGAACACGAGTAACGACTAAGGGAGTTTGAATTTCAAAGCCATGCTCCTGAAAATGGTGCCAGTCCCTTTACCTCAGATGCTACTGTTAGTCAGGGAGCCTCAACCTCAGCTCTGAGTTTTCATTTAGACCATTTTGTTGAGAAAGACGATGACATAGAAAGTTACCTAAATAGATATGAACTTTTGGCTACCACGTATGGTTTAAAGAGAGAAAGGTGGAGCCTAAAGTAATCACAAGGGCTTCGTGGTACAGCTTATGAAGTTTTTTCTAAGATGAGCAGGGATGATCAGGACAATTATGACATGCTAAAGCAGGCTCTTTTGTTAAGATATGAAAAGAATGGGGAATTTTATAGAAAAAAATTTAGGAATGCCAAACTACTGTCGGGTGAGACTTATCACCAGTTCTCTGCACGGTTAGAGACCTACTTGGAGAAATGGACTGCTCTGGGGAAAACCCAAGATCTTAAGGAAATGATCCTTATTGAGCAACTAAGAGAGTCCATGCTCCAGACCTGAGAAAGTTTCTCATGGAACAAGGTGCAGAGAGGCTGGATGAGTTACTCAATGTCGCTGAGAGGTATCAGGCAGCCCAAGCAGAGGTAGTTGAAAATAAAAAGAAACAGGTAGACAATTTTAAGGCACCTCAAAACTTTAATAAGTTTGCCCATAGAGACCAGAACAAAGGTAAGCACCAGTTTGACAGGCCACGCAATGACAATAACAATAAAACCACACAATTCAATGAAAGGAAATATAATGACAGAAAACCCTTTAACCAAGGAAAGAAGTATTGTAGTTGGTGTCGGATGGACAACCATAACACAGAAGTGTGTAAAAAGAGACCTGTGTACATGGCCATGCTTCAGACCAGATCACAGTCTAAACAGGAGGAGGATAATCTGATAAATACCCCTCCAGATGAGATGAGGAAGGCGCAGGCTCGGGATAAGACCCTCAAGCCTTGTTTTAAGAAATTGCCCACATGTCATACACCTCCAGGCAAAGGAGACTTCTACATGAAAAACAAATTGTTTTAAGGAAGGCCGGAATTGGATCCACTGGTCACGGACAGTTGGTTCTTCCAAAGGCATATAGGGCAGATGTGATAAGGAGCCTACATGTTGGAAAAGATGGGGACCATGAGAAAATAGGTACCATCATCCAAAAGGTGGCTCAAAACTATTATTGCCTAGATGAAATGTTTGACATTGAGAATTTTGTAGAAAGATGTGGCTTACTACATGAGGGAACACCCACAAGTGGGAAAATTGATCAGGACCTAGACACGCCACGGGGCAAACTTAGGCCTGAAAATGGAAAGAAAAATGAATTTAATAATGAAGGCAAAATGGAATGGGAGCCCCCTTTTCACAGACAGTCTTCACTTGGATGTTTTACAATGGCCACTATGCAGCGAGTACAAAGAGATGTCTTACACCAGAATAAGCCGAACATCCCTCAGTCGGACTTATGTAAACTGGAGGAAGATAAAGAGAGAGAAAATCTCTCACAAGGAATTTAAAGTGGGTGGAAACCCCAAGAAAAAAAATGGTAGTGGAAGATTCTTATATGATGACAAGAGGAAGAAATGTCCTCAAAACAAGGCTTCCAATATTATGAAAACTATGTCAGAAATATTAAAAGTCCATATGTAACCTTGTTAAGGACATGGACCGATGAAAAGGCAGAAGAAAATATTACTTCATCATATCAATATGTGAACGAGCTGACCACTCGTCTTAAAACTGGCTGGAAACTTGCCAATGAAAATTTGAGACAAGCCAGGAAAAAGCATGCTGCCTATTACAATAAGAAAGCGAACGATCGAGAATTATCTGTGGGAGAGAAGGTGCTCCTTCTACTGCCCGGCAGCCAGAATAAATTGCAAATTGGATGGCAAGGTCCATATACAGTTCTAGAGAAGGTGTCTAGAACAAATTATAAGATAGATAAGAAAGGGAAAGAGAAAATCTATCATGTGAATCTCCTGAAGAAATATCTGGACAGAGAAAACCACGAAGAGACACACCTACTGACCTTGTCTGTTTCAATGGAGATGAAAAAGGAACCACTCACTTCTCATGAATATCCTTTACATCCCTGTGAAACCCCCGCACATGTAAAAATCAGCACACACTTAACGGAAATTCAGAGGGAGAGGGTTCAACAGGTTCTGAATAATCATACAGATGTGTTAACGGACCGTCTGGGGCATACACATTTATTGGAGTATGATATGAAACTCATAGACCCAACACCAATCTGTATGAAAGCCTATTCGATTCCTTTCGCTAAGGAAAAAGCTTTAAGGGAGGAGAAAGATTATCTGTTGAGAGAAGGGATTATCTCGCACAGTGAATCTCCCTACAGTTCCAGTGTGGTTCTGTTAAGAAAACCGCTGGAGAACACAGGCTGTGTATAGATTACAGGAAACTGAATGCTGTCACAGAAGGTCAGGTGGATCCATTACCTGATACAAATCAGCTTTTTGCCAGGCTGAATAGAGCTAAATATTTCTCTAAAGTGGATCTGAGCAAAGGCTACTATCAGATTCCAGTAAAACCGGAGGTAAAACCTTATTTAGCCTTTAGCACCTCGGAAGGACATTATGAATATAATATGTTACCATTCGGGCTGAAAAATGCACCGAGTGTGTTTTCGAGGATAATGAGAAAGTTACTGGATCCCCTGAAGAATCCATGCATCACCAACTTCATGGATGATATTCTCATAGCAACAGAAACATTTTAGGAACACATTAACTCTCTGAGTATGTTGTTTGATCGATTGAGAGAGACCAATTTGACAGCTAGACCGACGAAATGCTGTGTTGGATGTTTCTTCTTCTTCTTCTTTGATCCTTAGCCGCCGACCGTCAAAGCAGTCAGTGGCCATCACGCCTAGTGGCGTCTTGTAGGGCAACAACAAATTGATTCCACTTTGCTCGGTCGGTGGCTATCCTTCGTACAGTGCCCCAACTCTGGTTCATTCTTTGCATCTCAGCCTCCACAGTCCTCCGCCAGGTTGATTTTGGTCTGCCTCTCTTTCGTTTTCCTTCAGGGGTCCAAAGCATAGCTGTTCTTGTGATGGCATCGGGGTCTCTTCTGAGGACATGACCAACCCAGCTCCAGCGTCTGCCAGCTATGATGGTGTACATGTTCTCTTGCTTGCTACGAGTAAGCAGATCTTGGTTAGTGATGGTATTCGGCCAAAAGATTCGGTGAATTTTTCTTAGGCATGTTGTGTGAAAAGAGGACAATTTCGACATTTCCTTCTTTGTAACTCTACAGCATTCCGCACCATAGAGAAGCACAGAAAGCACACAGCTCTGATATAATCTTAATTTTGTGCTTGTGCTGTATTGGGAGGACTTCCAGATGTTGTTTAGGCTAAAGAAGGCTGTTCTTGCCTTATTCATTCTGATGTTGATGTCTTTGCCTGCCCCGCCGTCTGGTGTTACTATGCTTCCTAGGTATGTGAAGGTATCTGTCTGTACCAATTGCTTATTCCTTACTGATATGGGCTCAGGGTTGCTCACATTGAGCGTCATGACCTGAGACTTCTTTAAATTGATGTTCAAGCCCACCTGCTGGCTAAACTTATTAAGTCTATCCGTTTTTTCCTGGATGTGTTGATGTGAATGTGCTAGTAGTGCAATATCATCTGCATATTCCAGATCTTCCAATGTAGAAAATGTAGTCCATCTTATTCCTCTTGGACTGCCCTCTGTTGTCTGGCGCTTCACCCAGTCTATGACTGTTAAAAAAAGAGTGGTTAATAATGGGCATCCCTGTCGTACTCCTGTCTTTACCTCAAAGGTTAGGTTGCTCTGCCCAACACTGCACGTAAAGTTTGCATAGAGGCTTTTTATGATTGACACTATTCAGCTTGGAATTCCATAAGCCCTCAGTATTTTCCATAAACTGTCCCTATGTATGCTGTCAAAAGCCTTTTCAAAATCAACAAAATTTATGTAAAGCTGTCTTTGCCATTCTGAGCACTGCTCTATAATGTTCCTGAGAGTGAATATATGGTCTACACATCTTCTGTTCTTTCTAAATCCTGCTTGTTCTTTCCTCAGTTTGTAGTCTACTGCCTTTGAAATTCTCTGTATAATTATCCTGCCTAGTATTTTGCTGGGAACTGAGAGAAGAGTGATTCCTCTCCAATTATTGCAGTCTGCAAGATCTCCCTTTTTGGGCAATTTGACAATTATTCCTTTGTTCCACTCTGATGGTGTTGTCCCCGTTTTCCACACTTGTGCAAATAGTGGTTCTAATAGTTCTGCTGCTAGCTCAGGGTCTGTCTTAAATAGCTCTGCATTTAAGTTATCATGGCCCGGAGCTTTACCGTTCTTTAACCCTTTGATCGCTGTGATGATTTCTTCTTTTCGTGGAATGTCTGTATTTACATCTAGATCGTTTTCAGCCTCAGGAACATTCAATTGTGTCTCTGGTATTTCCTTGTTCAGAGTTTCTCTGAAGTGCTCTGCCCATCTTGTTTCCTGTCCCTCTGCTGTCTTGATGAGATTTCCTTGCTTATCTCTTACTAATGTAATATTGTTTGCACCTTGTTTTCCGCTGATGAATTTAGTTATTTTGTATACTGTGCTTTGTTCATTTCTCAGTGCTGCCTCTTCTGCCTGTTTTGCAAGATCGTCTAGGAAATTCCTTTTGTTGGCTCGGGTTTAGCGTTTAACTTCCCTGTTCAGCTGGCTGTACTGTTCGCTATATAGTTGCTTTAACCTGGGGGACTTCGCTTCTGTTTTCTTTCTTTTCATTTCCTTTCTCATCTTTATGGTGTTTAGTGTTTCTGGTGTTATCCAGTCTTGCTTCTTCCTTTCCTGGAATCCTAAGCATGATTTGCTACTTTCCTTATATACTGTTGAAATGGTGTTGAAATTCTGGTCTATATCATCAGTCAATGTCTTTTCCTGGCTTTTGGCAAAAGCTTTTCTGGTAAGGGGGTCCTTCAATTTGCTGATGTCAAACCTTTTCTGTGTAGTTACAGTTGGTCCAGCCCTTCTTAGTTTCACTTTCAGTTTTGCTACTACTAAATGGTGATCACTTCCCACATCTGCACCTCTTCTTACCTTCACATCTTGTAATGCATGTCTCCATCTACCGTTAACCATGATGTGGTCTATCTGGATTCTGTCCCGACCATTTGGTGATTCCCATGTTAACTTGTGAATTTCCTTATGTGGGAAAAGTGTACCTCCAATGACCAGGTTGTTAATGCTACAGAAACTTATTAGCTTATCCCCATTTTCGTTTGCTGTTCCGCTGCCGCATTTCCCCATTGTTCTTTCATTATATGTATTGTGTGTACCAACTTTCGCATTGAGGTCTCCCATTACTATAACAAGATCATATCTAGGTGTGTCTTCCATTTCTTTCTGCAGTTGTTGATAGAATTCATCCTTGACCTCCTCATCGCTATCATTCGTTGGTGCGTAGCATTGTATTATTGTAGTGTTGGTGAATCTCCCTCTCAATCTCAATCGTATCAGTCTGTTGTTGATGGGTTTCCATTCCAGTAATGTCCTTTCTATCCCTCTCTGTAAAATAATGGCTACGCCTTCACTGTGCTGTCCATCCTCTCTTCCAGAGTAAAGTACTGTTTCTCCTGTTGCTGTTTTAACTTTTCCTGCCCCTGTCCATCTGCTCTCACTTATCCCCAGGATGTGTAACCGGTAGTTTCTCATTTCTGCCGTGACCTGTCTTAGTTTCCTGTCTCGTACATTGTCCTGACATTCCAAAATCCTATTCTTGTATACTGTTTTGCGGTCAGAACATCCGTTTTCATGTCAGTGGCTTCCTTTCGGCTTTCACCACTGACAGTCATACGAGCCACAGACTCCGAATGTCCATCCCGCAGCAAAGTTTGTTCATTTGATGTTGTTTCCGTAACTTCATTATTTTTTTTACATAGACAGGGGTGTCAGCCCTATGCTAAAACCCCCAACCTGGAGGACCAGGGTACCAGCTTTTGTCTGACCCCTACCCACACAGACCAGTCCAGCTTGGTTGAACCTACCAGGAGTAAAACTCCCACTGGCATAGCTCTGGGGATTGTCAGGGTACGCAAGCTGCCATACCGCTACAAGGTATATGTACCATTGATGGCAGGCAGCTCTATTATAACGGTCAAATTCACTTGATGGGGAATTAACCCCAGTAGCTTATGCTAGCCGTAAGTTGAACACAGCAGAACAAAAATATTCAACAAGTGAAAAAGAATGTCTGGCAGTTATCTGGGGTATAAAAAAGTTCCCGATTTATCTCTATGGACAATCATTTAGGATCCAGACAGATCATAAACCACTCGTGTGTCTGTCACAAGCAAGGCATGAAAATGCTAGATTACTACGCTGGTCTTTGCTCTTACAGCCATTCCAGTTTACCATAGAGTACATTCCCGGAAAAACTAATGTGGGAGCTGATTTTTTAAGCAAACATCCATACGACGAACATCACAGTAGTCATCAGGCATAGATAGTAAATTCATCTATGTGTATTTAGAAATAGGAACTGACATATGATCGTCTGTTCTAAAGGGGGGACATGTGTAGTGAATTTCTAAATACAATATCTAAATTAATATATAACAATATCGGGCATAAAGGAAAAGATAAGAAAGTATAAAAGAATTTTCTGCTAGAACTGTTGGTATCGCCTACGCCTTCAGATTATTATTTGCTAAGGAATAGCTGAACAAAACGGTACCCAAATTATTCAAATTCGTCCTTGACATAATCACTTTTCCTAGTTCTAAGAAAATATGTGCCTAAAAATGCATCGTGGAACGAGGAGGGGAAAGGATAGATGAAATGCTAATTCGTTTCGCATTGATTTTAAACTTTTAAACTAAATGCCAATACTAGCACAGGGGCAAGCCTTGCCTTAGGGGTTTTCACCACAATACGAGGAAAAAGTTAGAACATGTAGACAACTCGTGTCACAAAAACAACCTTAGCTCTTATTTCAAAGGACGTAATTATCACGTAAATAGAGAAGACAGCACATGGAAAAGAATTGAACGTGTAGTAGACTAAAAATAAAAAACACTAACTTAGAAAAAAAAAACTGTGTATTTCTGAACCACGCCAACTAGTCCCATATAAATTGTATATTCGTGTACCTTAGGACTTGTTGACAAAGAATATGGAAATAGTTACGCAAATAGTCCATTAATTAACTAATTATAGCCATAATACTATAGTGGACCCGACCAGACTGTCAAGTAAAGATCATGCCTGCTTGTAATTTTTTATGGCATGTTTTGAAAAAACGACTTTGGGTAAATGGGGTTAAAAGGTACGGGATATTTGATTGGGTGGATTTTAAAGGAAGGCGAAGTATGATTGGTTGACCTAAAACTAAAAATATATTTGCCTTGGAAACATATTGGGAGTTGTTATTTGAAACGATAGATTCAAAAATAAATGTAAACATGGTCCTATTGGACAAAGCAGTAGATACTGGTACGAAACGGGGACTGTTCACTGCCTTTTCAAGTAAATTTGTGTAAAGCAAGATCGATGAGAGCAGGCGGAGAATTTTCTAACACAGGAAAAGCCTGGACATAGGGCAGATCAAAAATGTGCCATATTCTATTGCCTAGTCATCGTTTACTTGTGTTATTTCCTTACATCTGTGAGGGTTTTGGGTGCTGTCAATAACTGGTGCCGGACTACAGTGGGCCGATATATTCATGCCACAGTCTTGCCTTTTTCGGAGACAACTGTAAACCACCATCATTCTTGAAGAAGTGGGAGCTGAAGGTTGTCGTTCAGCGAAGTGCAGGAAAATTCCTACATCATATTACAAAGATAGGTGCATGTTTTGGCACCTGATCGCTAAACTAACATTACAGAAAAAATAAAAGACTGGGAATAGTGATATAAACATTCCATCAGTGTCCACAAAAACTTACAAACAACATGCAGAGATGATGATAATAAACAATCAACCAGTGTATACTAGAAGTCACCTCAGTTAGACAATACAACTACACTCTTATATAATAATATGTGTATTATGGTCAAAAGATCCATTGTGTAAATTGATTGATGTAATAAATTTCTATGATTTCACTTTTGACTGTCAGTCCTGATTCCAAATAAATTAGATTCAGGACAATAAATTGAAAACATTAACTTTACCAAACTTTCAACCACTGACTTACTAAAGATAGTCTTTTAAAGTGTAGTTCGTATGTGATTGTCGTGGTACTGTTGTGTTGTATTAGATAATAAAATAATTTGTGTAATTGTTTATATGTTTAGTTGGTTAATGCAACCTTACACTAACATTTCATAACCCTAGACACCAAACGTAGTCATCTTACATTCTATCTAGAATAAGTCTGAATGAGATCATAGTGGTGGTAGTAGAAAGGTGCCCTGAAAATTTACTCTAATATTTATTATATTCAAGGACCTTCACAGCTGACCTCATTCAGTACACTAAGATTTCTTTACAACAAACTGTATTAACATCAAACCCACCACAGTGTCTCAACACAGTAATTTGTTTTTAAAAAATGACATGATACATGGTACATAGTTTTTTATGCGATATAAATGAAATTTAAACAATGCATAATACGTAATCATAAAATCGATCCATAGCATATGTCTAGTTTCAGCAACTCCCGAACAGACCAGTAGAGAAATGTGTTTAAAAAATGCTCCGAGTATCGTTCACCATTTGTGATGCTCTGGCTAATCACATGGGTAATAATGTTTTTGTTTTCCGCCAAAGTCTTAATATTATGACATAACTGTCATAGTTGTGGTCTGGTGCATTGTCAACAAAAAAATGTAGCGCATTGCGTACAAACGGCAAAATCGCCCGTTTTAGTTGATGTGCTTGTCTTAAGACCAAACAATGTCTTCTTTAGCCCTTGAGATTCTTCCTTAGTTGCAAATAGTACATGCATGTGTTTGGTTAAGTTTATAATGTACAACAATACATATATTTCTAAGTCAAAAAATGTAATTTAAATCTTCTAATACAAAATATAATGGTTTGAATACTGTAACTGTGCATGTTGAATAGAGTTGCGCCTCTGCAGATTTTTTCTCTTCACTGGCGGTTATTATTGCCGCTAAAAGCATCAATTGGACGACATAGAAGGTGGCTGGCATCATCATCATAAAAACTTTTTAGAGCAGCCAGCAAGAGCACGCCGGCGGACTCTAACATAGCATGTCTCTCATAATGCTATCGTACTCGGACAAGGAAAATGAAACCATTTAGGGTAACCCAGCCAGAGCAAACTTGATTAACTCTAAAATATAGCACAGTCTCTCCTGGACAGTGCTATGGCACTCGGACAAAAATAGAACCATTTAGAGTAACCCAGCTAGAGCGAACTGGATTAACTCTAATATAGCATTGTCTCTCCTGGACAAATAAGCTATCGTACACGGACAAAAAAAAATGAAACAATTTGAGAGTAGCCCAGCTAGCGCAACTTGGCAATCTCTAATATAGTTTCTCTCCTAGACATCTTCTCAGTGTCTACAGCAGTGACGGTTGATGTAGTGTAACAGGTAGGGTGTTGCGAAGTTGATGCACTGTGCTGTGCGATGTTTTTTGGTTTGTTCGCCGTTTTGTGTACAGCTTTGCACGTACATGCTCCTGCGGAAGGCGTATAAACTTTGTCTGTGGTAGCGATTTGTTTGAAGAAGATGCGTAGGGTCGTTTCGAGGCGAACCGAATGGATGTGTCCATATTATCGTCAGTATGCTCGTTATCATCATCGTTATCACTTTGGTGTTCTTCAGTATCAAGGTCTGACTCATCTCGTTGTGTGGAAGTAGGAACGGGAGCATTTCGTTCCGTTAATGAGGCAGGTGATAACTCTGTATCCGAAGGTTGTGGTGTATCTATATGGGTGTCGGCATCTTGTAGAGTCTGTTGTTGTTGTTTTTCTGCATTTAAAGTTGTGTTGCTATCTTTGACTTTTACTGGTGTTCCTGTAATTTGCTTCAATAGTGTAACGACTTCCGGGTCTTTCATTTGTTTATGTAGGATGTCGAAGTTGTCTGTTCGATCTTCTGTATATTTGCGTTGTGGTTGGAGAAGGTTGTGCATAGGAAATACCGGCTGTACAGTCATTATCCAACCATTCTCGGTTGTTAACTGACACTTCCCGCTGTTGATGTTAGTTATGTGCAGTGTCATTCCTCTCTTGATTTGACTAACAAAATTTCTTACCGCTATCCATTGATGTCTTCTATGTAAACTACTCCAATCTGCTCATTGTTGGACAGTGTCTCTTTCCCATTTAGGTTTGTGCTGGATATTTATTAAGTGTTGTTCTTGGTGCTGTTGCTGGATATTAATCAAGTGTTGTTGCTGGTCAAGCTGCTGTTGCAACGCTTGTGGATCCATGATAGTGATTAATAGTGATTAGGCCTGTCTGCTATCACTAAAAAAAGTGGCTGTTCGCGGCCAAAATGAGTATGTTTCCACAATCGAAAAGGGCTGGTCACGGCGCTAATTAGTATTAGGTGTAGCCGCGCTAAATCGAACTGGTTACGGCATCAATTAGTATTAAGTGTGGCAGTGCAGTTATTTGTACGCAGGTCGCGACATCAAATAGTATCGTGTAACCGGGCTGTGTTTACTGCATCAATGAAAGAATGTGTGTGTGTCCGTCAGCTGAGCGGGTCGGTTCAGTTAATGGTTGAGCGCAGGTAAATATTTTAAAGTGCGCTAACTCTTGTACGTTTCTTGGTTCAAGTCGTTACAGGCCTCTCTGCCTGAGATGAAAATTCTTGAACTTATTTATTCTTCCTTCCCAGAGTTCGTTCGTACCCGTTTTATGTTTAGTGGAAAGCAATCTCGCATTAACTGAACTGACCCGCTAAGACGGTTGACCAATGTTGACAGATGGAGAGCGATGGCATGGCTGCAGGAGGATGTAGGGCTGCGAGAAGTTGCTAGGAGATTAGGAGTTGCCCACTCTGTCATACAAACTCTGCGTGATCGTTATAATGCAACCGGAAATGTCGCAGAACAACGCAGGTCAGGAGGTCCAACTTCTACCACAAGACGGCAAGACACGCTGAGCCATGGCTAAAATGGTAAATGTTACAAACATATCCATTGCCCGTTCCTTCCGAGAAGTGGGTAAAAATGTGTTCACTATAGTCACGACTTGCCCGTGAAAAGCAAATTTCAGCAATGTTATCAACAGGCTTTGCCATAGGAAGCATTTTCAAATATGCATTATTTCCCTTTCCACCACGTACATTTGATTGACCTTGGAGGTACACACACGTAACACAGATTTGATTTATTGTCAGATTAACAAACATTGTTTAAGCATGCAACAAAATGCAGCAAAACTTTTTTGACTGAGTGTTCAGGTTTTAAAAAAAAAAACAGCATAGTTGAAATGACCTAAAAATTGAAAGTGGCCTTTAACTTTTTTTGAGCAGATATATATATATCGCATCCATATGTCAAGACTGGGACATAGGTGGAGCGGTATACAGCCATCTTCGTTTTCTTACCAACCTCTCTCTTGCTGAGGAATCCTCGATTTATGGCCTGAAAAAGTCTCCCAGCTGCTGCTTTTCGAGTGGCCAACTCTTCTTTGATGCCTCCCTTTCGGTCAATAATAGCTCCGAGGTATTTAAAGTGGTCTACCTGCCCCAGGACCTGTTCTCCCAGCTTAATCTGATGTCTTCTTTCTTCTCGTGATATTACCATGGATTTTGTTTTAGAGCTGCTTATGACCATCCCTCTCTTCTCCAGCTCTTCCTTCCAGACTTGCAGGTTGAATTGGAGATGTGCCTCTGTTTTAGCAATCAGGGCAACATCATCAGCAAATGCCAGCTCCGAAATACAGACCTGTCTCATCTTCCAGTACCCCACTGAATACTTTCTTGTTCTCTCCTTACATGCCTTAATAACATCGTCCATGAGAAATATGAAAAGATAAGGTGACAGGATATCACCTTGTCTTACACCAGTGGTGGTCCTGAACTCTTCTGACTTATGGTTTGCTGTCCTCACATAATTTCTGCAAGATTTGTAGAAGCTCTGTATAGCATGTGTCGTGAAATACTCTAATCCACATATATAAATTATTAGGTAAATATAAAGCCTAACAAATAAAATTAATAAAGAGAAGAGCAATGGGAAAATAACAGTGCTGTCACAAAGAATGTACTCGAAATCCCCCTTGTTTTCTGCTTCGTCTGCAAATTGTAACGCTTTCACGTTGATATAAAAGCTTACTGTATTATTACCCGCCTTCTTCAATGAAACGTGTGCTGCATTTCTAAGAAAAACATTGAGACGTACTGCGTAATGACCTAAATTAATCCTAACATTAATTATACTGCGTTACCAAAACGAACGAACAGATGGACAAAAGGATAAAGAGAGAGGGGAGGGCTGAAAATCAGGAACGCATGCAACACGCGTCGCGCGATACACAAATGCTGCCATCACGCGTGTAAGTCTACATGCACTAATTTTTTTTCAGACGGACAGTGATAAAATACACTACCCTTTCCCAGAGTTAGGTTTATAAATCATAAAAAACTCTTATTAGAAAAGATAACATTAGATGGGTTTACGGTTGAAAACATAACAGTACCCAGACAGCACATCTTCGAAACAGGAGGTAGAAGAAATTGCATATTTTGAACGCAGCCACGTAGCTCCTTTAAATTAGTATTTTTGGGTTCCTTAGGGCTTGCTGACAAATAATATGTAAAACGTTACGCAAATAGTCCAGGAATTAATAAATTATACCCAAAATAAAATAGTGAGGATGCCTGACAGCATGGAATCATTTCTGCTCATAAAATTTTTTTTTATAACGTGTTTGAAAAAACCTTACGTTACATAAATAGCCTACCATGTAAACTCCCCATTGATTGGAGCGCAACAAATGAAAGCCTAACCACGATTGGTCGGACTATAAATACTATCTTGGTTGTTAGGGGAGACGGGGAAAGGTAACATTTTTTCAAACACTTGTCGAAACGGGCTCATTGGTCAGACTCGCTGATATACACACTTGGGAGCGTTAGTTCGAAACCACTTGTTTAAATAAGATTGATAAAGCATCAGTGCGTTGAAGCCAGCTTATATTTGGCTAAATAAAAGCCTGGAAGATAAGCAGATGGGAATTTGTGCCAGTTTGTGCCAGAATTCATTGCTAATCAACGTATCTGTGTTTATTCGTATGAATTGTGGTAAGCTTGAACCATTCAATATCTTTTAATGAAAATTGAATGTGAATTGTTGATTTATGCCTGTATATATATGTGTAGTTCAGTGGCCAACGTGAGGTAAAGCCTGTAATGCTCCAGCCTGAACAGAGGGTGTCGGAGAGAAGTAAAACGGCATGGAATGGCCAAACAGTACACTGACACCTGGATGATTGAATAGAAAGAAATAATGCTGGAATTGCAGAGGCGTAGTAACCATTAAGAAGGGTAATACTGGAATAAAGTATTTCAAATGAAGCTGACAGTTGGCCTAATGCTCTGAACTCAATGTTTGTGCTGTGTTGTGATCAGTGTAACAAGAGAGTTTAAGTTAGTTATGAAGTAGAAGGTACATCCTTCTTGATTTCAGGGACAGTGGTCTTGATGGTACTGAGCAGCACCTGGTCAGAGCTTTGCTGAATCCAGTGTCGGACAGCATACTCCTTGGTCCTTTTAGCTATCAGTGAGGTGTCTCCAGAGCCCAGAGGAGAATTCGAGCAGAGGAGTCCTTTCCTGCCGCCATCACGCCAGATAAGCTAACTTGGCCAGCTGAGCTCAACATTATGTCCCCTCATCTTGAAATAACTTTGTAAAAATAACATTCAGAGGGGAATTTAATTGTCTTAATATCAGGAACTGAGAACATCTCCAATACTAGTCCCTAAGACAAACTATTGAAGTCATGATGACAAATACCAACAGAGCTTGAACAAAACAAAACCAGTATTACCTCATATTACTACTACACAACTGACACACATAGGATATTTTTAATAATATATGTCACTACAATATTCATATTGATAAAGTCTGTACATATACTTGTAATTAAAATTGATTGTGATTCCTGGTTCCTTTGTATTTGAATCAGGACACAAATACATTATTAACAGCACTGAATACATATTGTTATTTGAAACGTTACGAGTGACTTCTTTAAGATATTCTCATAGAGTGTTATATGTATGTGAGTGTCACAGTGTTGTTAAGAGTAGTGGATTAAATTAAATTGTTTATCTGTCTGTTGTTGTGACTTACACTTCACCATACTCATACCCTAGACACATAACGTAGCATCACACTATTCCAGAATAATTTTGACTGAGATATATAGATATGTGGTAGCAAGTAAGGTTATCTATAATACACTACTCTTAATAGATATAGATACCTTCACAGCTGATCTCAGTCAGTACACTAAGTTCCCTATAAGTATTTATAACATCCCACTTCACCACATATATTGGGGTCTCGCTCTTGGGATTTTGAATCCTTCCCTATTAAAAATATTGGGGGTAATTCACTTCAGGGAATATAAGAATTAAAAGGTATCCTTGGGTGGAATAAAATAAGGTTGAGCTCACGGTGCCTGTGTTGTCCATTATATATATTTAGAATTTGAATTGTTGGTTAGACATTGTAGAAATTTACATGATAGACAATGGCGGACCTGGCCAAGTTTCGATCTGCTGCTGTTCAGACTGCAAAAGAGTTAGGATTAGATGGGCAAGTTATGGTTGCCTATGTTACTACGGAATGTGACAAATTTATTGAACGCGAAGAAAGAAGGTTTGAAGCCGAAAGAAAGTTAGAGGCTGACAAGGAAATTAAGAGGTTGCAGATTGAGGCTGAGGCTAAGAAATTGGAAGCAGAAGAAAGAAGATTGACTGCAGAAAGAGAAGACAGGAAATTAGCTGCAGAAAGGGAAGCAGAAGATAAAAGATTACAAAGGGAACATGAGTTACGACTAAGGGAGTTTGAGTTTCAAGGCCATGCTCCTGAAAATGGTGCCAGTCCCTTTGCCTCTGATGCTACGGTTACTCAAGGAGCCTCAACCTCAGCTATGAATTTTCATTTAGATCATTTTGTTGAGAAAGACGATGATATAGAGAGCTACCTGAATAGGTATGAGCTATTAGCTACCACGTATGGGTTAGAGAGAGAAAGGTGGAGCTTAAAGTTATCTCAGGGACTTCGTGGGGCAGCTTATGAAGTTTTTGCAAAAATGAGCAGAGGTGATCAGGAAAATTATGACATGCTAAAGCAGGCTCTTTTGTTAAGGTATGAAAAGAATGCAGAGTTTTACAGGAAAAAATTTAGGAATGCTAAACTACTGTCAGGTGAAACCTATCACCAGTTCTCTGCACGAATAGAGACATACTTGGAGAAATGGACTTCTCTGGGGAAAACCCAAGATCTTAAGGAAATGGTCCTTATAGAGCAACTAAGAGAGTCCATGGCTCCAGACCTGAGAAAGTTTCTCATGGAACAAGGTGCAGAGAGGCTGGGTGAGTTGCTAAATGTTGCTGAAAGGTATCAAGCAGCTCAAGCAGAGGTAACAGGTAATAAAAAGAAACAGGTGGACAACTTTAGGGCACCACAGAACTTTAATAAATTTGATCCTAGGGATCAAAATAAAGGTAAGCACCAATTTGATAGGCCACGGTATGAAAATAAAAATAAATTCCCACAATTCGATGAAAGGAAATATGATGAAAGAAAATCTTTCAACCAAGGAAAAAGGTGGTGTAAAAATTGTCAGATGGACAATCATGACACTGACCGTTGCAGAAGGAAACCTGTGTATATGGCAACCCTTCAGGTCAGGTCGACCTCAAGACAGGAGGAGGATATTATGTTAGATACCACTCCAGAAGAGATGAGGAAGGCACAGGCCGGGGATAAAACACTCAAGCCTTGTTTCAGAAAATTGTCAACTTGTCATACAACTCCAGGCAAGGGAGATTTTTACATGAAAAACAAGTTGATGTATAGGAAGACTGGAGCTAGATCCAATGGTCACGGACAGCTGGTTCTTCCAAAAAGATATAGGACAGACTTAATAAGGAGCCTACATGTGAAACCAGATGGGGACCATGAGAAGATAGGTACCATCATTCAAAAGGTGGCTCATAATTATTATTGGCCCAAAGCAAGATGGGACATTGAAAATTTTGTAGAAAGGTGTAGCATAGCACATGAGGGAACACCCACAAGTGGGAACATGGATCAGGACCTGGACACGCCCCGGAGCAAAATTAGGCCTGATAATAAAAAGAAAAATAGATTTGATAAAGTGGACCAAATGGAATGGGAAGCCCCTTTTCACGGACAAGCTTCACTTAACTGTTTTACAATGGCCACTATGCGGAGAGTGCAAAAGGATGTCTTACCCCAGGATAAGCCGAAAATCCCTCAATCGGACTTAAACAAACTGGAGGAAGAGGATGTAGAGAGGAAATCTCTCATCAAGAATTTTAAGTGGGGAGACAGCCCCAAAAGAAAAATTGGTAGCGGTCGTTTTGTGAATGATAATTCTGGGAGGAAAAATCATCACTATAAAGCTTCGAGTGGAAGAGACCATACCGGTGCATGGACAAATAGGTCCACACAATTAAAGGTCCATATGTAGCTTTGTTAAGAACGTGGACTGATGAAAAGGCAGAGGAAAACATTACATCTTCATACCAATATGTGAATGAGCTGACCACTCGGTTGAAAACTGGCTGGAAACTTGCCAATGAAAATTTGAAACAAGCCAGGAAGAAACATGCTGCCTATTATAACAGGAAGGCGAAAGACAGAAATTTGGCTGTGGGAGAGAAAGTACTGCTTCTTTTGCCTGGGAGTCAGAATAAGTTACAAATTGGATGGCAGGGTCCATATACAGTTCTAGAGAAGGTGTCTAGAACAAATTATAAGATAGATAAGAAGGGGAAAGAAAAAATCTATCATGTGAATCTCCTGAAGAAATATTTGGAAAGAGAACATCAGGAAGAGACACACTTGTTGACCTTGTCCATCGCCATGGAGATGAAAAAGGAACCACTTTCATCATTTGAATATCCATTACACCCCTGTGAGACAGCAGCACAGGTGAAAATCAGTACACATTTAACGAAAACTCAGAAAGAGAGAGTGCAACAGAATCTAAATAATCATGCAGAGGTGTTAACAGACCGACCAGGGCATACAAACCTATTGGAATATGATATGAAACTAATAGACTCCACACCTGTCTGTATGAAACCATATTCGATCCCGTTTGCTAAGGAGAAAGCTTTGAAGGAAGAGATAGATTATCTATTGAAGGAAGGAATTATTTCGCACAGTGAGTCTTCGTATAGTTCCGGTGTTGTACTCTTAAGGAAGCCCTCTGGAGAACATAGACTCTGTATAGATTACAGGAGACTGAATGCTATTACAGAAGGACAGGTGGATCCATTGCCGGATACAAATCAGCTGTTTGCCAGACTAAATAAAGCTAAATATTTCTCAAAAGTGGATCTGAGTAAAGGATACTATCAGATTCCAGTAAAGCCTGAGGTTAGACCATACCTAGCTTTTAGTACCTCAGAAGGACACTATGAGTTTAATAGATTGCCATTTGGATTGAAGAATGCGCCTAGTGTCTTCTCTAGAATGATGAGAAAATTATTGGATCCTCTGAATAATCCCTGTATAACAAATTTATGGATGATATCCTTATAGCAACAGAAACATTTGAGGAACACATTGACTCTCTGAACATGCTGTTTGATCGACTTAGGGAGGCAAATTTAACAGCCCGTCCAACCAAATGTTGCGTTGGATGTAAAGAATTGGAATTTTTGGGACACACAGTTTATCAGGGAAATATGACCCCTGACCCAAAGAATTTAGAAAAACTACAGAAAGCCCCGAGACCACAAACCAAGAAGGACGTGAGATCCTTTGTCTCATTATGTGGTTTCTACCAGAAGTATATCAAGAACTTTAATTCCATATGTGCACCGTTAACTGAATTGACACGTAAAGGACTTCCAGATCGCATTACATGGACACCACAATGTGAAATGACTTACCAAGAATTGAAGGAAAAGCTCACAAGTAAACCCATTTTGAAATTACCTGACTTAAGTCAAGAATTCATAGTAAGGACGGATGCAAGTAATATTGGGTTAGGTGCAACTCTACTACAGAAATCAGATGCATTGGATGGGGAATTAAGCCCAGTGGCATATGCTAGCAGAAAGTTGAATAAAGCTGAAATCAACTACTCAACTAGCGAAAAAGAATGTCTTGCAGTAATATGGGCAATAAAGAAATTCAATATTTATCTATATGGGAAGGCATTTAAGTTGCAAACAGATCACAAACCTTTATCGTTTCTAGCACAGGCTAAGCATGAGAACTCTAGGTTACTCCGATGGTCTTTACTTCTGGCTCCATATAATTTTAGCATTGAGTATATATCTGGAAAAACCAATTTGGGAGCGGATTTTTTAAGCCGCCATCCGTGTGATGAGAATCACCGTAAACCCCAGAAATAATAATAAATTTCTCTATGTGTATATAGAATAAAGGACTGACATATAATGTCTGTTTTAAGAGGGGAGGTGTCGTGAAATATTCTAATCCACATATATAAATTATTAGGTAAATATAAAGCCTAACAAATAAAATTAATAAAGAGAAGAGCAATGGGAAAATAACAGTGCTGTCACAAAGAATGTACTCGAAATCCCCCTTGTTTTCTGCTTCGTCTGCAAATTGTAACGCTTTCACGTTGATATAAAAGCTTACTGTATTATTACCCGCCTTCTTCAATGAAACGTGTGCTGCATTTCTAAGAAAAACATTGAGACGTACTGCGTAATGACCTAAATTAATCCTAACATTAATTATACTGCGTTACCAAAACGAACGAACAGATGGACAAAAGGATAAAGAGAGAGGGGAGGGCTGAAAATCAGGAACGCATGCAACACGCGTCGCGCGATACACAAATGCTGCCATCACGCGTGTAAGTCTACATGCACTAATTTTTTTTCAGACGGACAGTGATAAAATACACTACCCTTTCCCAGAGTTAGGTTTATAAATCATAAAAAACTCTTATTAGAAAAGATAACATTAGATGGGTTTACGGTTGAAAACATAACAGTACCCAGACAGCACATCTTCGAAACAGGAGGTAGAAGAAATTGCATATTTTGAACGCAGCCACGTAGCTCCTTTAAATTAGTATTTTTGGGTTCCTTAGGGCTTGCTGACAAATAATATGTAAAACGTTACGCAAATAGTCCAGGAATTAATAAATTATACCCAAAATAAAATAGTGAGGATGCCTGACAGCATGGAATCATTTCTGCTCATAAAATTTTTTTTATAACGTGTTTGAAAAAACCTTACGTTACATAAATAGCCTACCATGTAAACTCCCCATTGATTGGAGCGCAACAAATGAAAGCCTAACCACGATTGGTCGGACTATAAATACTATCTTGGTTGTTAGGGGAGACGGGGAAAGGTAACATTTTTTCAAACACTTGTCGAAACGGGCTCATTGGTCAGACTCGCTGATATACACACTTGGGAGCGTTAGTTCGAAACCACTTGTTTAAATAAGATTGATAAAGCATCAGTGCGTTGAAGCCAGCTTATATTTGGCTAAATAAAAGCCTGGAAGATAAGCAGATGGGAATTTGTGCCAGTTTGTGCCAGAATTCATTGCTAATCAACGTATCTGTGTTTATTCGTATGAATTGTGGTAAGCTTGAACCATTCAATATCTTTTAATGAAAATTGAATGTGAATTGTTGATTTATGCCTGTATATATATGTGTAGTTCAGTGGCCAACGTGAGGTAAAGCCTGTAATGCTCCAGCCTGAACAGAGGGTGTCGGAGAGAAGTAAAACGGCATGGAATGGCCAAACAGTACACTGACACCTGGATGATTGAATAGAAAGAAATAATGCTGGAATTGCAGAGGCGTAGTAACCATTAAGAAGGGTAATACTGGAATAAAGTATTTCAAATGAAGCTGACAGTTGGCCTAATGCTCTGAACTCAATGTTTGTGCTGTGTTGTGATCAGTGTAACAAGAGAGTTTAAGTTAGTTATGAAGTAGAAGGTACATCCTTCTTGATTTCAGGGACAGTGGTCTTGATGGTACTGAGCAGCACCTGGTCAGAGCTTTGCTGAATCCAGTGTCGGACAGCATACTCCTTGGTCCTTTTAGCTATCAGTGAGGTGTCTCCAGAGCCCAGAGGAGAATTCGAGCAGAGGAGTCCTTTCCTGCCGCCATCACGCCAGATAAGCTAACTTGGCCAGCTGAGCTCAACATTATGTCCCCTCATCTTGAAATAACTTTGTAAAAATAACATTCAGAGGGGAATTTAATTGTCTTAATATCAGGAACTGAGAACATCTCCAATACTAGTCCCTAAGACAAACTATTGAAGTCATGATGACAAATACCAACAGAGCTTGAACAAAACAAAACCAGTATTACCTCATATTACTACTACACAACTGACACACATAGGATATTTTTAATAATATATGTCACTACAATATTCATATTGATAAAGTCTGTACATATACTTGTAATTAAAATTGATTGTGATTCCTGGTTCCTTTGTATTTGAATCAGGACACAAATACATTATTAACAGCACTGAATACATATTGTTATTTGAAACGTTACGAGTGACTTCTTTAAGATATTCTCATAGAGTGTTATATGTATGTGAGTGTCACAGTGTTGTTAAGAGTAGTGGATTAAATTAAATTGTTTATCTGTCTGTTGTTGTGACTTACACTTCACCATACTCATACCCTAGACACATAACGTAGCATCACACTATTCCAGAATAATTCTGACTGAGATAGATAGATATGTGGTAGCAAGTAAGGTTATCTATAATACACTACTCTTAATAGATATAGATACCTTCACAGCTGATCTCAGTCAGTACACTAAGTTCCCTATAAGTATTTATAACATCCCACTTCACCACAGCATGAATCAGAGGTGCTGGAATGTTCTTCCTTGCCAAACAATCTCAAAGTTTGCTCCAGGGGACCCTGTCAAACGCCTTTTCCAGATCTATGAAACAAAGATGGATCTCACTCTTATACTCAAGGGCCTTTTCACTCAGCTGTCTGAATATGAAGATTAGGTCTTGAGTACTTCGGTTCGCTCGGAATCCGCACTGGACCTCATCTAGTTGTGGCTCAGCTAGGCGTCGGAGTCTGTGCTCTAGGATTCTAGAGTAGATTTTACCAGGGACAATGAGAAAGGATATGCCTCTATGGTTTCCACACTGTCGATTGTCACCCTTTTTTAAAATTGGTGTTATGATGGCAATCTCCCAATCCTTTGGTATGGTCTTGTTGCACCAAGCTGCCTGTAAGACCCTCAGGAGTAATAGGTCGCCTGATGCTCCCATGTACTTAACCATTTCTGGTGTTATGCCTTCATGTCCTGCAGCTTTGCCCATCTTGATTTTCTCCAGTGCTGCCTTCAGTTCTTCCATCTTTATGTAGCAGCAACGTCAACATTGCACACGTATGTGCATAACAGGCCACTCTATTTGGCTGCCAAGTTACATCGATGTCGCGCAAACGGTTTTTCTAATATTAATTATCGCCGATTCTTTTCCGGACAGCCCTTGTATACAAGCATTATATATTTTACAAATAAAACCTCTCAATTCCTTACCATGAATACGGCACTAATCATCATCATCATCATTTCCATGTGACAATTAGGAAGTAAAATTATCAGCCTACAGTCAACACATGTAATCACCAATTCCAAAAAAAGTGGGCTAGATCTTTCTGGTATATGTAACATACTTTTTTGCATAGTGGAGTTTTTTAGAGCATAATTGATAGTATATTTGTTTAAGATACATATTGGAAAATGTTTGCGTGTATGTGAAAGAATGTCACTGATTATACTGTCTAAACTATTTTCCAAAAAGCGTATAATAAACATTCGTTGACATGTTCCTTACCCAGCCTGATGGTGGAGTTGCCGGTACTGCAAAATTAAACAAGAGATCTTCTTAGAGGAAAAAACCCACCAAAAAACCACACACAAATTATATATATATATATATATATATATATATATATATATATATATATATATATATATATATATATATATATATATATATATATATATATATATATATATATATATATATATATATACATGTATATATATGAAGAGAGCGAGAGAGAGATATTATATCAATTTTTTTCCTTCGTTTACTGTTAAATATGGAGCCACCACAGTGGTTGGTCCTCTTTTAGAAAGCCCTTAAAAAATTAGTCACGTGGTTTTACAGCAGTAGTTTATGTAGACGTTTGTTTATCG
Source organism: Oreohelix idahoensis (assembly GCA_024509875.1). Lineage (NCBI taxonomy): Eukaryota > Metazoa > Mollusca > Gastropoda > Stylommatophora > Oreohelicidae > Oreohelix > Oreohelix idahoensis. Next base: position 468,617 of record JAMPIV010020367.1, read on the forward strand.
TGATGAAGTTGGCAGCACCAAGGACAATCGTATACATGCACACACATATTGATACATGATTAGTATTACCACAAATATTCCTGAAATTTCCTTACGTTTTTGAGATTTCTGATCTTCACTGATGTTATAAATCCCTGGAGAGATTGTTCAAGATCTAAGCTTGACTCTAGGCTTCTCACTAATCACTATTATTGTGGTCTGAAATTTCTGCTTCTAGAATTGAAATTTACACTTTAGCTGCATTTTACATTAGGATAATATGCTCGTGGATTTACTCCTATTCGAGACATCACTGTAAAATATTACTGATTCTTTGTGAACATTTAGAAGTGAAAGGGGAATAAGAGGGAACTATTGTGTTTTACGCACATGTGTGTTACCGGGGCCCGAAAGGGGAGCAAAGCATAGTAACACTGTACTCTACCAGGCAATTCGTAAAAAGCGACTAAGGAGGGTTGGGCATGGGGCTGGTTACCCAATCCCGTAAAAAACGTTTTACCACAAAAACTTCAACAAAATGTGTTTTATGCATCTTTTTGACTTGCTCTCAGTTCTGCCATTTTCATCTCGAGCAAAGTTCAGGATACTACTGGCCACTCTGACATTATGCTTTCTTCTTCTTCTTCGGTCCTTGGCTGCAGACTAACAAAGCATTCAGTAACCATCACGCCTGGTGGTGTCTTGAAGCGCAGCATCAAAACTTGTCTCCACTTTGCTCGGTCTGCAGTCAACCTTCGTGTGGTGCTTCTCCTCTGGTTCATGCTTTGCATCTCTGGTTCCTCAGTTCTCCGCCAGGTATCTTTTAGCTTGTCTTCCTTTCGCTTTCTTTCTGGAGTCCATAGCATGACAGTTTTGACGATGGTTTTTATGCGGTGGCTTGTATTAATTGCCCTTACATCATTCCAGTTGTTGATTTCATAACATTTCCGAGATTAGCTTTTTGTGTCCGAGATTAGCACGAAACCGTCCTTATCTGATCACCCCTTAGAACTGGCTTGTACTGAGTACCAGTATAATTATCTATGTTGCGTGCTATTTTAACAGACAGAGTAATATATCTCATCCAGATTATGGGGCCCGGTAGTCATGTATCATCTGCGCAATCCTAGTCCACTATAATAAGTGCTCATTAATCAAAACCTCCAGAGAGATGAAAAATGTAAAGCTAAGTATTGCAAAACCCGCTGACCGGAAAGTGCGATGGCCTTGCATTAATTAGAGGAGTGTAGTGTTACATTTGCGAATTTAAAACAGACCAATCAACATTGAGTGATAGTAGAATTCTTAATCTTCTGTTGAGAATAATAGGAACTATATTTACTGTGGCTCCTCTATCTGGAGTGATTGGCGTTCTAATGTAAATTCAATGAAGTGAACTCCGAGATGGAAAATTTGTGGACATAACCAACAGATACATGAAAGCAAAAGAGAGGCTTGTAGGATGGAAAAAGAAATTAAAGCTTCGTTGTCTGTTCGTGATAATCACTTTCTGTAGTCAACTGTTTTTTTTTTCTAGATAAATACATTTGCTGTTACACATGCATTCTAATTTATTCTGCTTCCAAAATTTAGAATATAAAGTAGGCAGAAATTTAGTGATTGATTTTATGGTCTTGCTTTGCGATGTGGCTTATTTCAGAGAATTCTGGGTAGTACATTTGTTAACGATACACATAGGTAATTTGTATTTTTGTCATTTTCTTTCTTATTAATGTGAAATTCTTTTGTTGTTTACATTGTCTAAACTATTATCTAAACTATTATCTAAACATTGTTCTTACCGTAAGGTGTTGCACCTGTTGGAAATGCTAAAAAATGGAAAAAGAGATCTTATTAGACAAACCTTCAGTGGGGACAATGGGGAAAGACAATTATCAAAGCATTTGTCATAGCTCAAATGATCAAAGTCAAATGGTGATTTTCTTCACCATCAGAGAGGGAAGACATACTAAATAAACAAGCACATTTTATTCTGCTCATAGAGTAACAAATGTCTTTGGATAGAACCTGTCGTCACAAATGTTGTTATTTTTTATTTTCCTCTAACCAGCGGCACTCGAGCTTTCCAGGCCTTTTGGCCCAATGACATGTCATTGCGAGGCTGGGGAGACAGTGGACTTTCCTGCCAAACCGGTCAGGAGCTTCGCTCCTTCCCATCCACAGAGGGTTTATCTGCAGGAGCCGTTCAGGTTATTCAGTCAAATTCCCGGTCGATGACACTCCTACAAATGCCGGCGCCCGGGCTTGAACCTTGAAAACCTTGTCGCTAGCGCAACGTCTTAACCATTACACCAGCGCGACTCATATTACTATTTGTTGATACAGAAAAAACTTAAATTCGACTAATCGTCGTGTGGTGCGTATTGAGGCAACTACGAGAGTAGTTTTTGCCAGGAATAGCTTATGAGATATTAGGTAGAAGGTCTCTAGAAATTGGCTCGTTAAGAAAGAATAAAGACCTATTCGAGATAGGGACAAGAAGATGGGAATGCGAATGCTTTCCACTGGACAGTGTTTTCTAATTAATTATGGAAAGAGTTCTGTTTCCCCACGACCTTAGCTTCTGCCCTTAGATCCCGTAACAGAAAAAGCCCCCAACCTCATCTGAGTAGAGACATGCTCCTATATGTGAATATGTAACACCGACAGCACGGGTGATACATTAGCAAACTAGATAATGATCAAACGATTGTTGAGTTTATTAATTAAATATCCACGCATGTAGGGTTAGTAATGGTTAGAACGTGATGGTGGTAAAAGACGATTCACACAAAACACACAGATGAGATATTAAAATTGCAGTTAATTAAGTAGTAGTTAATTAAGAATGAACTGGTGTAAAGCGAAATTATGATGATGTGATATGATACGTGTTAATAAAATGGTGAGTAATCTACACAGCCCATGTTTATCTAAATGCTTCTCATGGATACGATGATTCACATGTATGCATAAAATGTCCAAGTTGTCATACGTTATGTCGAGTGGGGTATCTCTAAGTCGAGGACGTTCTGATGAAAACTGTTGTCGTACTGAGAACGTTGACGATATATATATATATATATATATATATATATATATATTATATATATATATATATATTTATATATATATATATATATATATATATATATATATATATATATATATATATATATATATATATATTATATATATATATATATATATATATATATATATATATATTCCGTCACTAATTGAGTATATCTCTATAGTTTTGATCAACAGTTAATAGCTGACATATGAAAAAAAGTCTGTTGTCTAATCTCCCGAGGGTACTGGCCAGACTGTATATCTTCACGAAATGTTAGTGATATGTAAACTCATTATCTTGCGTATGATTCATAAAATATACTTTAGAGTCTGCTTCATATAATGCGCTTAAGAGTATGTTGCACGTGGTATAAATATGAGATTCCACTTTTGAGCTCTTTAGCTTGACTTCAGTGTCGTGGAATGACGTCTGTTTCACATCACGAATTCTAATAACTCAGCTCCTAACGGCGCGCCATACATTGTAAAAAGATATGATACACCGACCAATGGAAACGCGTTTTTGGTAACGTGTTTACAACTGCTGGGAGAATAAAGATGGCCAGACCCTATTTTGTGTAACATGATTAACTTAGGAATTTTGCTATAGCAGTATAGAAGAAGTACCACTTGGCAGAGGTTATCAAAACAATATTAGGGATGTTACTCTACCCGTACGTAGTAATACTTTTACTAATACTATTATAGGACGGGAGAAATCTTAGGTTAAATGCATTAAAAGCTTCAGGTTGGCCTAAATTTAGCTGTTTAAACTATGCATAACAGATAATGCAAGTAGTAACCAAAAGGATTATTATACAGATAGGTAAAGCGTAATTCTAGGTATAATGAAAAGTTTAATTGACTAAAATCGCATCAGGAATAACGAAGATAATTAAAAAAGTAGTTTTCCTACATTGTGCAAAAGGCCAAACGGTACCCACATTTTAGGATAGTTATTGCATTCTTAGGGGAATTCCGTCTAGTACATCCGAGGTCAGACTATAAACAGACTTGCCTAACAAACTCGGGTCAGTCACGATTTGAAAAACACAGCAAGCAAGGGAAAGCAGAGCATATATTAATGCCAGCGTTTGCCTTTCTGCACTTGGTAGCAGACCTTATTCAACCATTGGGGGCAAGTTTGTGTGTGTGTACCTGAGGGTAAGAACGAATCTATTTATATTTAAATGTGCTCGTATATTCTCGTAATTGTATGTAATTATATTGATAATTCCAACTGTGAGATACAATGTGTATAAGATGTGATAGGAATGGACTGTGTCTTCTGGTGAAACTTACAGGCTCACATGTACTTCTAGAGGCAAAGCCCGGCTTCGGAAATATTTAAATATTGAGAAATATGGCTAATTGTGTCTGTAAGTTGGTAAATGTATTTAAAGAAATATTTCTTGAATGGAATGAGACACCTGACAGGAACATAAAGAAGGATGAAAGGGATTGATTCACAGTATCGTTTGACATATTATTTAATAGTTTTACTCACAACCAAATTATTGTATGGAGGCAGATCATGGGGAAAATACTTATAATTAAGAAGGTAGAAGTAAATTGTGATCACTTTGAATTGAAATGATTGTTGATAACTACACTATACCTTGTGCTTCTGCTTGCACGCTTATCTGAAACTGTCTTTCGTCCCCGTCTGTGTCATAAGAGGGGTATGGATAGAAAAATACAGGGATTGCGTTTGAATTTATTGCAGGTTTAATCCTTTAACCAAAACTCTCAAAATCAGAAAAGGCTGCTCTTATTGAAAGTTACAACGAATGCAGTGCCAGTCTATGATACAGTGCCAGCCATTACGTTTGAGACTACTGGAACGAGTTCAGATGAATCTTATTTCCAGCATAAGGGAGCCATCTGTAGTGACGAAGATAAGTTGGTAAATGCAACTGCACACTTATCCAGATCAAATACAGACATTAACGCTTCAGTTTATGATGATTAAACTAGTATAGTGTTTCTATAAACTTATAGTAATAAGAATAAACAATCCAACAAGTGAATAATCAAGCAAGTGAAAGTTGTCTACAAGATGATAGACATTTTGACCCAAGAGGAAAACCTTTGTTAAATATTATTATTTATTTAATGTAAAATATTTGAGTTTAACCCTTTCCAAACAGAAAAGAGAAACTGTACATATTCACCAGAAGACTCTCTTAGATTCTTTAAGTTGAATTATAGTTCTTGTTGGTGAATTTAGTTATATAAATTACCCCTAGCAGAGTCAGAAACGTATTAAATACCATAATCACATAGGCGGATCAGAAGAGGTAGCAGTTAGGGACTCAGAGTACCACATCACCATCTTCTCTGGGAGCTTTCATAGCTTGACCCTACCTTTGTGTCTATACATTCTTACTCTCTTCAAAGAAGGGGGTATTACTGATAAGACCAGACTCTTATCTGGCACTATCCTGGTATCATCTGAAACACCTTTATGTCCAGGATATCTTATTCTTAATAACATCTCAAACCTCTCGCGACATTCAGATACTAAGCTTTCAAGTGATTTGAACTTGTGATAACTATGTATTGAACTTGTGAGCCAGCAGTATATGGTGACGAAAAATGCTGCGTCCACCTTCTGAATTGTGGGTGAGAAAATATTCCTTTTTAATTGAGGAATAAAAGATGTCCTATGGCAAATTCTGCTTTCCAAATGTCCGTTTTTTGATAACTTATTTCTGGATAGACGTCAGACACGTTGCGTGTAGACTCAGACTTCTGATGAGCCGAAGACACACAAAAGTCTTCGTAAGCTTTCACACTTAACATCACTGGTTGACTTTCATTTATACTACTGCTCATTATTGATCTCTATCTCTGAGTTCGATTCTAATGATGTTAAATATCTTGTGCATGAGAGTGCGTGCGCATGGGAGACTGTGATGATGATGAAGGTGAAGTATGAACTATTAATTACCTCCTATCATCCTATCATCTTCTAGGAAAATCTTCTGATTTTATTAATCATTTATGAAAAGAATTAATTGAAACTCTATCTTTCGCACATTTAGCTGTGAGGTTAAACTAAACAAAGAGTAAGAAAATGTATTAATAATGTGTGTAAGACCTACTAACATTTTTTCGCTTCGCAAAATCCTTTAAGAACACAATTCCCCCAGAAATGAATTATTATCCACTCTGAATAAACACGTGTATTTAGGCTAGGCGTTTTAGGGATTTAATCTCTACCTCACAATGTAAAAACTGGACTCCTCTCTCTAGCGAGCTACGCGGTATATTATATCTCTAGAAGTCCAATGTGGGTTCCTTGGACCGGTGACGTAAAACTCCGCCCATACAACCAATACCTAAGAGACCCTCTGGTCACTCATTCCCAGGGTCGCTCTTGTCCCCTGTCAGTCCAAAAGTGGGTGGGGTAATTCGCGACCAACTTTCGTTGCCTGGCTCGTCTGACAAACACGTATTGAGACACTTGGCTGACCAATGCAAAAGGGCTGTCACATTACTCTCTGATTGTCTATCGCTCCGTGTGTTGGCGGCACTCTTTGTTACCTCCGTCCATTATCGCCAGCATGCAAACATGTCCCCTCTATGACGCCGCCCATTAATTTACATGCCGGTTGGTTTAAACAGCATGAGACGTTTTCACCTGGCCAAGCTGGGTGTCCAATGTGGTGACCCGTCGCTTGTATGGACAGCGGCCGAGCAACAAAGATAGCAACAGTCCACAGAAATTGTATAATGCCCAGATGTCTGATTTGGATGACCAGATGTGTTTTCACCAGATTTATCAAGATGCAATGCGGACTTCAAACGATGATGTCAGGTATGGGGACTCAGTTAAAAGACTTTATTTTACCACCGATGAAAGAACTAATGCGGTTCTCTAGATACCGGTCGCGAGTAATCAAAACGATGAAATAGCAAATGTGAGATGAAAGAGCACAAATGTGGGAGAAAATAAAATCCGAGAGATGTATGAAAAGACAGAGCTATAAGGCCTTGGCGCTCGTTTAAAAAAATTATATTGTGAATATTGTTTATATTATTTTCCATAAAGCGTTCAAAAATATATTCAATGAAATTGTCCTTACCGCTTAAATCTAAATGTGCTGAAAAACAGAAACAATAAATCTTCTTAAACAATTGTATGTTGTGAGTTTTTTATGAAGGCGTTCATAAATGATTAATGGTTATATATTAAGTATAAAAACGACATAATAATTAATTGAGAAGGCAATAATGATAGATATAGATAGATAAAGCAGAGTAAGTCGAACTGAAGAGAGGCCTAGAGCTACAGACAGACCGGACAGTCAGCGCTATTAGTGAGCAATAAGTAAAGTTGTATACGAATCAACAGTTACATTTTCAATGTATAGTAGAGACAATATAGATCCACAACGTACTGTCTGTTATACTGTTTATTGATTCTGTTATTGACTTCTTTCTATGCCATCGTGTCAGACTGTTCAGTATCATCTCCATGTTTTGTCCGCTGTCTCTTCCTATTTCTTAATCTGTTCTGATGTCGCGGCATATTCTAGCTTTTGTCCTTTGTCTCTTCTTAATTCTAAATCTGTTCTGTTGTCGCGATACATTCTAGCTTTTGTCCTTTGTATCTTCTTAATTCTAAATCTGTTCTGTTGTCGCGATACATTCCAGCTGTTGTCCTCTGATAATTTGCTGGAAGAACGTGGATTGCTTCCTTTTAACAGGAGGAAGAAGCTTCCTTTGTGCATTAGAATCTTTTCATGACATCAGCGTTAATCTTTTTAACTGTCGATGGTATTTTTAACATTTTTCTGAAAATATGTGGCCTCAAGTGCTTTTCGTTCGTGTTTGTTAATTGTCCATGACTCACACTCTATGTCAGGATTTGTTCTATATAAACACTGACGAACTCTCGTTTAACTTCCATGGACAAATAAATGTTGCATACATTGCTTTTTATTTTTTTTTTCATTCCAAAAATTATTAAGACAGTAGATGTTCAAACGTGTCAAGCAAGTGTTTGTTTATATATTACCACAGTGATTATGGCAAGATATATTATATTAAGTATTTTGTCAACATCCTATAATCAATACGCTTAGGGAATTTTTTTTTTTTTTTTTCTTAACCAGCGGCACTTGGGCTGTCAGCCGTTCAACCCAATGACATGTCAATGCGAGGCTGGGGAGCCTGTGGACTTTCCTTCCAACCCGATTAGGTGCATAGCTCCTTCCCATCCACAGAGGGTTTATCTTAGGGGCCGTTCAAAATCCTGGTGGAAAACACTCCTTCAAAAGCTACGCCCGGGCTTGAATCTTGAACACCTGATCGCCAGCGCAATGTGGTAACCATTACACCAGCGCAGCTCCCAATTAGGGACATTAACAAAAGAAAAGAAAACAAAGGCATTTGTTATAGCCCAAAAGGCCGACGTCAAAGTGCTCTTGGACTTATCATCAAAGAAGTCAACACGCACTTCTTCCAGTGTCATACCAAATAGCGTAGACCATTACCCATCTTTCTAAAAGTTGTTAGTACTATTATTTATCAAGAAAGAAAATGACTTTTCCTCCTGCAGCCCACTTTTTTCTTCAGATAAATGAAACTGGTGTAACACAAGGAATGTCATTTATTCTACTCCCAACATGTCCAATAGAACTGTGATAGAATTTTCTGATCGATGTAATAGGCTTACTTTGCAAGGTTGATAATTTAACTATTAATATAAGTAAACAAATTAAAAAGGTATTATATCAGTTTGACAAATTAACGGTACACAAGAAACGCGGGACGTTTTGGGTTTCACCCTTCGTAAGCCACAAGGCTGAGATGCAAAGAATGAACCAGAGTTGGGGCACTGTACAAAGGATGGCCGCCGACCGAGCAAAGTGGAATCAATTTGTTGTTGCCCTACAAGACGCCACTAGGCGTGATGGCCACTGACTGCTTTGACGGTCGGCGGCTAAGGATCAAAGAAAGAAGAAGAAGAAAGAAATATAATATAGGCACTACACAACATGCAATGTGTATATAATTATATACATGAAATAGAACAACATATGTGAAGAGCATAAACAAAGCAAGGAAAATACAAAAACCGTAAAAAAATAATGGCATTAATTTAACTGTATTTTCTGTAGGTTTTTTATGCTGATTTTTTTAAATTAAGCGTTTTGTTGTGTACATTGTCTAATCAGTTTTTCAAACAGCATTTCAATATATGTATGTATATTCGTTGAAAGTGTTCTTACCAATGGGATTAGTTTTCTTTGGACTTCCTGAAAAAACAAGAAACAAAAGGTTGCTCATGTAGAAAATGCATTGTCTGTTGTTTGTTAAGATGTTTACTAATAACAAAAAGCAACATTATAAAAATTTGTAAGTCAGAAAAATTCAATTACTGAATTAATTATTATATACATCTATCTTTTGTTTTCTTTTTGTGCAAATTATGCATGATGAAAAAGATGAAATTGAATGAATGAATGATTAATTACACAATTACTCAATAGTGAGTTTCAATCATTAACTTATATACACATCGACCCGTCTGTATATGTATATATAAATATATATCTTCTTCTTCTTCTTTGATCCATAACCATAAACCGTCAAAGCAGTCAGCGGCCATCACGCCTGGTGGCGTCTTGTAGGGCAGCAACAAATTGATTCCACTTTGCTCGGTCGGCGGCCATCCTTCGTACAGTGCCCCAACTGTGGTTCATTCTTTGCATCTCAGCTTCCACAGTTCTCCACCAAGTTGTTTTTGGTCGGCCTCTCTTTCGCTTTCCCTCGGGGGTCCATAGCATAGCTGTTCTTGTGATGGTATCAGGGTCCCTTCTGAGGACGTGGCCAACCAAACTCCAGCGTCTGCCAGCTATGATGGTGTGCATGTCTTCCTGGTTACTCCGAATAAGTAGTTCTTGGTTGCTGATGGTGTTTGGCCAAAAGATTCGGAGAATTTTCCTTAGGCAGATTGTGTGGAACGAGGACAGTTTCGACATTTCCTTCTCTGTTACTCTCCAACATTCCGCACCATTTTACACATATATATAAACCCGACTGTATACCTATAATTATTTACTGAAGCACATTAAAAACGCACCACTATTATATATACTGATGCCGAGAAGCTGGAAAAGAAAGTGTGGGAATGGATTTTCCCCGTGTTTGTCATGAAGTAGAGAGCGAATGGCTGCTGGAATGGAAAGTGCATGGTTCAACCCACGGGTTTGTGTACAGACTACATGAAAACAATGAAAGTTACACGTGCAACACGATTCCCAACAGCTATGACCCTGAAAATGTGTACGCATTGTGGCAGTATACTCGGTATAAAAAAGCCGTTGAGACAAAACACCCAGTACATGTGCTTGAAATTCCACGACTATCTGAAAACGACCGCCAACGAGCCACTGGTGTGTTTGAGACCGGAATGAGCTCGCGAGTCATTGTCAGAAGGATGAATTGCCACCACAGCACTATTGTACGTCTCAATGAACGTTACGGAACCACTGGCAGTGCCCGGGATAGACTTCGGAGTGGCCAACCACGAGTTACTACCCCTGCGCAAGATCGTCATATTGTGCTGAGTCACCTAAGGAATCGTTCTCTCCCGGCAAGTCAAACAGCAAGAGCAATAGTGGGTAGACGTGGGCAAGTCTCTCGAATGACAGTCATACGACGACTCAGAGATACAGGCAATACTGCAAGACGACCTTATGTTGTGCCAAATTTGACTCACAGACATCGTCAGCAGTGACTGCAATGGGCAGAGCAACATTTCAGATGGACTAGACTGCAGTGGAATGCTGTCCTATTCACAGACGAGAGCAGTTCAACATATCCTTTGCTGACGGACGTATGCGGATTTGGCGACGGTGTTGAGAGCGTTTTGCAGATTGCTGTGTTCGTCAGCACAACCGATTTGGAGGTGGCAGTATTCACATTTGGGGAGGATTCAGTTTTCACCATCGCTTGCCTCTTCACGTCTTCCGTAGAAATGTTAATGCTGTGACATATCGAGATGAGGTTCTGGATGCATTGGTTGCTCCTGCGTTCACAAATTATCCAGACTTGCAGCTTCTCCAGCAGGATAACGAACGTGCGCACACCGCATGCATTACGCAGCAATATCTACAGCAGCAGAACATTGTTACGATTGATTGGCTTGCCCTATCACCAGACATGTCCCCTATAGAACATCTGTGGGACGAGGTTGGACGCAGAGTCTACAGGCAAGGTTCTCCAGCTAATCTGCAACAGCTCGAAGCTGCTCTTACACGTGAATGGGACTTGATTCCCCGGAATTTCCTTCAGAGACTTGTGCGTTGCATGCAGAGCCGCTGCCAAGCTTGTTTGCAAGCACACGGTGGACATACCAGATACTGAGGATAGAGTGAATGAATTTTTTTATTGGTTGCATTTTTGGTTTTCTCCCTTGCCTGCACAGAATGCAATGAATTTCATAACAATCAAATGTACAAATTAATGACCAGCATGGATTCATAGGAAAATGAAAAAAGATTCCAAATATGTAAACTTGTAAACACTTATTTTTACATTTCACACTCTGTTCCTGGATTATACAGGTGGTGCGTTTTTAATGTGCTTCAGTATATTATATACAGGGTGTTTATAAAGTCGCTGTGCAGTGAAATTTACGCCCGGCGAGACTACGTCACCAGAAATGTGGTTTTCAATTGAGGCTTTAAAGAAGCCCAAAAAATTGTAACGTAGATTTTATTATTCATCTAGACACTACACAGAATATCATGACGTGAATTTGCATCATTCGTGACGTAATTGTTAAAATATTTTTCAAATTCACTGCACAGCGACTTTATAAACACCCTGTTACTAGAGGCCTTACCCGTTCTTTGCACTTAAAATCTGTAAATAACTTCTTTTTTTCCAAACAGAAAATTAAAATAAAGGAAAAAAAGTAACCAAGGCAGAAATTCTTGTTCAGATATTAAACTGGTATTTGTTTAAACGCTGTGACATACCTTTATAAAACAGAATTTTCTATTTACAGTACTATTGATCAAATCTATTGTTGACTTCTTTCCAAGTCATGATTTCAAACTGTCCAGAATCTTCTCTCTTTTTCATACCCTATCTCTTTTTCCTTCTACTTTTCTGTTGTCATGATATACTCTGGCTTGCTTCTTCTTAAAACATAACCAAAAGAAAGTTGATTACTTCCTTCTAACCTGAGAAATGAAATTCCCTTGCACAATAGCATCTTTCAAGACATGTTTATTTTAACTGCACATGTTATTTTTAACATTCTTCTGTAAAACCACAACTATGTGCTAAATATGGAGTTTCCAACTTGCTTACTAATTATCCATAACTTACTTCCGTTTGTCAGGATTGGTCTTACATAATTATGAAGAGCTCTTTTTTTTACTTCCATCGGAGAAAGAATTGTTGCATAACATGCTTTTCATTTTAAATAGAATTGCTGATTTTGCTTGGTCAATTCTAATACTTTCTTAGAGCAGGAAAGTCACCACATCCCAAACCAAGTAAATCAAGTGGCATTTACAATCTCTTCTTCACTGTGCAAATGACTGGGAGATGGCAGTAGGCATACATGGCCAGGGGCTTATCCAAAGAGTATCAGAAAATCTCGAAGACGGCCAGATATAGTTCTGCATTCCTCATCATCGCACCAGATAATAATGATTGAACTTCTTCTTCTTCTTCGTACACTCTCAGACGTCCACTTGAATGTTCTCAAATTGAACTGACCGTGCCATTTAAATCCAGATTGGACGAGCAACATTCGTTCAAAGTGGCCAAGTATAATGATCTGGCCGCGGACTTGAGATCGTTCAGTACAAGGGTCATAGCTGTTGAGGTTGGTGCAAGAGGTCTTGCGGCGGCTTCAGTGTATGATCTACTGAAACTGTTGGGGTTGAGGGGACAGTAAAGAACAAGGGAACAAGAGGCTCAACGAAACTACGGAAAAGGCATCGTGCTGGCTGTGGAACAACCTCAACGGGCTGTGGAACAACCGCAACAGGCTATCGAAATCGAGACAGTAATTTGTTTTCAACATAGGAGTTTCACAACTGCCTCCAGCTGGAAGAAAAAAGGAGTGAATTTGACAGCTGCCACCAAGGTGGAGTAGGTTCAATTTTCTGCACTTGACAACAGGAGTTGACACTTGGGAGTCATGACTTAGTGGGCCCGCCCCCCTAAGAGTGTAAAGGAGATTAATGGGCCGAAACACTTGATCGACAGGGGACTACTTCTGATTATCAGATTCACTCCTGTTGTATCGCTTTGTATAGAGTTTCCTGTCATCATACGAGTACACATCACATCTGAGATACAACTTCCATCAGATTGTATTAATATGCCTGGTATTTGAATCTATTGGCCATTTTTAAAACTGTTCCATTTACTTTGAAACAGCATTCTGGAGAAGTCGTTGTCTTCGAGATGACTAGCTTCTGTCTTTTTTCCTGACAATTCTAAGTCTTTTAACTTTCTGTCACTTCTGTATTGTACATTTCTTCAAGTTATTTTCACTATATGCCATTCAGATTGTCTCATTAGCACACGTCTGTTCATAGTATGTCCACCCACTGATATTTCTGTCATGTCCTCTATGGATTTCAGTTTTTTTCCACTGTACAAATTAAACAGATCTAGTGACAATACACATTTCTATCCAACACGTTTTTGTCATACTGAAATGTTCCTATTTGGCTGATGATTCTTACAGTTGCTGTTTGTTGCCAGCACATGTTCTTTATTATTCTCAGGTCCTTACCATAGATGTTTATGCTTTATAACATTTTGATAATTTACTCGTAATTCACTTTGTCAAAAGCATTAATTTAGTCTAACAAACTCAAAATATAGATCTATTTTTACTTCTGTGGTCCTTTCTATTCATTTTCTTATAATAAATTTGCCTTTGTATCTTCTACAAAACCGCATTGTTCGTCCCTAATTGGGGTTGTGTCTTTTCTGTGCTGCATTTCTAGTTTTTGCCCTTGTGGTTAAAGTCATCCTTTTTTTGCTGTTTTACATTTGCTCATTATTTTCTTATTTAGCCTGTCGTATTATTGTTTGTATTGTCTTATTTTAAGGCTTGCATCCATCATTTCTCACATTTCGAGTGTCATCAATTTCTTCTTTGCAGTCACCTTTTTACCGATATGTACTTCGTATTATCTCCAATTTCTGATATGTTTACCTTGCTGCAAACACTGACGTTTACAGCCAACTCATTGCATTCAGGGGCAATTTAAACGTAATGTTTTCTTAAAATTTATTTTGTTCACCTTAATTTGAGAAATCATTACCAAATGCATTATAATAATTAAATACTGGAAGAAACATGCTCCCCCTGTTGTCTTGTGTAGATATGAACCCACTCCACCTTGGTGGGTATATCGTTAACATTGTTTTCTTACCAATGAGTTTTGATGCCTTTTCAATCACTGAAAAAAAAAGATTATTTATTTTCAGTTAACTCTTAGTATACGAGCGACCTTTCATGACTACCATTACAGATTTTGCAATAAATAATTTATTTATAAAGATAACATAAGTGTTATATATCAAAATGTGAAGAAATGAAACCCCTATATCATGCACGTAACTAAATTGTTCAGTGGTTTTAAACATGCATTCAGCTATAAATTTTCGCTATTGACGGGGATCGATCATCGGCCTCTCTAGAAGGCCGCTCGTATACTAAGAGCGAACAATAAGTTGTTTTTTAGTAGTTTATTAATAAGAAACTAATAAGGCTGATTGGAGTTCTAATAACCACCAGAACAAATTATTGAGAAGAAGACGAAAAAAAGAGAGACAGAGGAAAGAGAGAGACTGGAAGAATTTTTTTTTTAAATACAGTGTTTACTACTTTTCTTTGTAGCACGCCTTTTTCAACCATCTACCATATACATGGAGCTAGTGGTTATATCAGGAAATAAATATTAGACAAACAACATAAAGGTATGTTTTCAGGCACTCGTAAGAAATAAAGAAGTAGAACACTAGACAATAAAAAAACAACAGACGTGAGTGGCTTACCCAGGATTCGAACCAACGACCTTCCGTGCGACAACCCCGCCTAGCTATATCACGCGTTTCATTTATTGTAATATTGTCCTGTTCGTATTTATTTTATAATCTATGCTGTATTATATCTCTGGTAGGTATTTTTACATTTTAGTTATAGCTTATATTGTTTTATTGGTCAGAAAAATGGTAGTGTCTGTACTGGTATAAATTTAATATTGATTGAAGTTTTATTTATAGTCAATACGTATTTATGGGGGGGGGGAGAATCTACAACTCAAAGCTACTGGCTACCATCCTTTTTTATTTATTTTGTTATATGTTAGCTTTTGTTTTTGCAATATAGTGTTTTATTAACTGTTGTATTTCTGGTGGCGTCTTATTGGCTATAAGATTTTCTACACTCATGTGAATATTGTGGTTATTGCAGTTTGTCTTAATGTTTTGCCTCTGATGGTCATATTGGTTGCAGTCCACCAAAAAATGTCTAATTGTGTTTGGTTTTTGACATTCTTCACACGTGGGTTCCTCTGTTATGAAATATCCAGTTCCAAGCTTGAGCCTTAGCAATGTTGTATTCACTAGTGTCTTGTATTTGACATTTTCTGGTTGGTTTGTTTTAGGACTTTAAATGAGTATCTTCCTTTTTGGCATTTTTCTCATGCTATTATCCATTCTTTAGGTATTGATTGTGAAATTAAGCTCTTAATTTTAAATTTCATACATATGAAATGGCAGAATAAATGTAACCTCCCCCTATTGAGAAAAGAACTCAAAAAGTTAATAACCCAAAGGTCAAAGACTAGGACGATGGTACAGAATAGACAGTAAAGAAAACAAGTTCCTACTATATGCTACCCAGTAAAGTGAACAAGTTTAAGCAAAATCCAATGTTAGTAAAGTTCCTGTAATAAAGAAAAATATTCACTCTCTCTGTCATACAGTGGCCACTCAATCACGCTTACCTACTCTCGGTGATATCCCTTGGAAATAAAATTATCCTGAATATAAAATGCCAGGTTTTAATTCCCAACTTGGCCCCAGTCCATCCTCTAACCAATCAAGACTAGTGAGGTGATCGCCGAATCAGGTGTTTTAATTTTTCCTGGATGAACAAAATGTCACCGCGAATAGTTAGTGTAGGAAAACGTGCTCTTGGGGTTCACAGTTAAAAAGAGGAAAATACTTCCAGGATTGGGAAACATCTGGTTGCTAAAAATGTTACAAATGATGATGTTGATAATCCTATCGGCTGATTCTATGGGAGAGTGCCGATTCTGAAACAGCGTAACTTTCTGGATAAATACGATTGAATACGACTGTCAGAAGTCGGGAGTATAAGTGTTATTTTGTATACCCCAGTAGGCTGGTAAAAATTGGAAAAATATCTGGGTATCGTAAGTCCAGTTAAATTTACAAGTTAAAAGGTTTCTCATGTTTCATTGGCAAATCCTTGCTCACAAATGAAATTGGTGACGCACAAGCCAAGAAAAGACAACATTAACCAATCAGTAAAGACAAAGACCGCTGGACGCCCTTGATCAGGTCATAAAAATCAGAATGAAAATCCCCACGAATGCTATTAACACATCTTCCACAATGGCTCTAGAACTACGTGCTTAGACTATCCAAAAATTCTGAGTGACAACTGATAGCAGGTTTAAGAAAACACAGTTTATATCTCGTTATGTTTCTCTGATCTGTAGATGATTTTAATTTTCACACTATTGTGTGCACCGAAGAACAGAACAGAGCTCCCAGATAAAAGCTTACGGCCACTCGGTCGGGTGTTGCTAATCGACATCAGAAGAGTTCTTACGTCTAACGGGTCTGTCGAAGATTTTGCACGTGAGTCTACTTCAAAGCGTACTCGGGGAAAGATTTTGCCCGTGAGTCTACTTCAAAGCGTATTCGATGAACCCTTCGTCGACTTCAAAGATTCTGTTTTATTCACGTGCGGTGTGTCAGGTATCGTATGATTGACAGATAAGCTCGCGTGAGAATACTCAATAAACAAACCTGATTCGCTACCTATTATGACTGGCAGGTCACGAAAGTTTGTAAACATTGTGTTAGCTCACGTCCAAAGAAAGAGGCGTGGATGAAAAATTAGGCTTGTGTGAGTAACTACAGGCAGTAAATGCATGGATTTAGCTAGCAAATCATAGAGCGCTAACGGGACTACACAGACTTTCAGATTTTTTTTTATTTTAGTAATAGTATTTTTGCGTATTTAGCTTCGCTTTATCTATACTGTCTTCTGAACTAACCTATCAGAAGCATTTAGCTAGTACGTTAGCTTTTTCTCTAAACTCGCTGTGGGATTTGAATTGTTAGGATTTTAAATTTCTTGTTGTTTCCTCCTTTAATGGTTTTTTTAGTTGTCTCCAATCTTCAGTTATTTGTGTCCTATGATTTAATGTTTAACAAAACATTCTCCAACACTTTATGTACATCTTAATATTGTTTTATTTGTTTTATTTCTTATTTTCTTATGGTTTATTTAATTTTCGTCAGTTCTGGATTTTCTATAGTTTATCGGGGCCCTCTCCCTCAGTTTTGGTTGTTCTGAGCATTTCCTGTCCACCAAGCGACTGGGTTTTTTTTTCTTCTTTCTTTCTCTATCTATACCATATTGTGTTTTCTTCAAGTGATGAAGTATTTTCCTGTTTGTTATACATTTTATTCCTATTTAAAAAATTTCATTTGATAATCTGTTTGCAAATAGACACTTTTAGACTCAATTTATTCTATGTTCAGTTTAGTAAGCTCTAATTGAAAAGACTCAAAGTTTGCTTTTTTGAGATTAAACGTAGGTCTGAAGCTTCGTGGGCTAGGTCTTTATTTCTCATTTAGGTTGATTTCTATGCCTAAGTGGTCTGAGCTGGAGTCATTCAGTATTTCCCATTTAGCAGAGGCCATGTTTGGTGTAATAGTACTTATATCTACTGCAGTATCTACTCCACTGTTGCATGGGTTAATTCTTACCATTGAGCCATCATTTAGTATGATTAAGTCAGCTTTTTCAACTCAGCCCAATAGTCTTTCTCCTGCTGGAATTTACCATTGTTACCCCATACATTGTGGTGGGCATTGAGATCTCCTTTTAATGGTGTTCTGTAACTTTTTTTTGCACTAAAAGCTTCTATGTCCAACTCTGTTATATTTTCTTCATCTCGGGGTGTGTGTGTACTGATATTTATCAGTGTTTTTTATATGGCTTTGACACACTATCTACTATGTTCTCAAGAAATTCCTCATTGAAGCTGTCATTTTGTCCCTAATTGTTTTTTGTTTTTTTTAGTATGATGTCATTTGCCTCGTTTTTAGCTCATCTATTGTTGCCAAATCTGTTGCTGGGCTGCAGGCTGTATTACTTTAGTGTTTGCATGACCAATCAGCTCTCTGCTTCTTAATTTAGCCTGCACGTATCTCACGTCTTCTTCTTTAATAATACCCGATCACGTGAACTTATAACTGGAACTTAAGATGAAACTACTCTTGCCCTTTTAACTAATTTATTAGAATTGCGCCATATTATGTTCAAGAGAACTAACTCTTTACTGCTCTTTAATAAAGCTGGTTATTTCTCTTAGACCATGTATTACCAGTTAGACAGCAGCTCTGGGTCTACACTTTTTATCACACAAGCTCTAATTTATTTTGGTACTTCAATGTTGGAACTTTCACGTATTGGGCAAGTTGGAACTCCTTTGGTTTTTTCTCACTTATATCTCTCAATGTTCTATCTGTTTTTTCCTTTAGAAAAGTTTTGAGACTCGACTCCATTTTTTAATTGTAAATTTTGTCGACGGATTTTTTTTCTTCTCTTAGTTTTTGTTCAAGGATGACCAGGATAAAAGTCATCCGGGAGATCTCGCAGCGTGGCTTCTTCTTCCCGTGCTGTTTTGTGTGAGTTTTTAACTGGGTTTTTTTCCCTTCGGATTGCAGTCGTTGTTTTTTTTTTCTTTCTTGGCTCCTCCTTTGGTTTTCTGACTTCTCTTTCTTGCATTTCTTTTTTAATGTCTTCCCTGTGTCCTGCCAGTTTGTTAGATGTCCGAGTTTCTTGTCTTCTTTACCCTTTGTCTCCTTATCTGTCCTTGATTGTTTCTGTGTCTCTCACTATAGTGCTTGTGGTCATGTTCTTCATTTCTGTGACTCTCACTATAGGGCTCATAGACCAGGTCTTTTCTGTCCGTTTTGGTGTTTTATCCTTCTCATCTGTCTTGATCCACGCTTTTGCTTCACCAGATAGCGACCTGCTCATTGTTAGCATTGTGCTGTATTTTTTTTCCTCTCCTATCTCTGATAGTTCCCTGTTCTGTATTTTGTTGCTATTATTTTAATTACTTGATTGGTCTTGTAAGTATTTAATATTGATATCAAGTCTAACTGTTTTACTCTAACAAATAATTTATGAATTTGTATTTGTTATTATTCAATAACCATTTAAATAAGTGAAAATCTAACCGACGATATACAATTAATAATTAATCTAAGATTACTGGAAGAAAAAAAATAGAGTGAGTCTATTTAAAGAGAGACCCAGAGCGAGATAAACAGACGATATTTAATATTCCCAGATTGTAATAAATAAAATTTTGAACACATCAGAAGCTAAATATTCGAAAGGAGAAACGGTAGTTTTAATAGGAAACGTTGAGATGTGTCTAGTACATGTTTGAGTTCATACTACAACACTTTTATAACAAAAAATATTATATCGGGTGGATTGTCAGCCTTGTACAATCAACACACTAATGGGCATTAAGCACAGAAAAATATCAAAAGCATTACTTTGTCATTTCTGCAATGACAGACGTTAA
Organism: Oreohelix idahoensis; assembly: GCA_024509875.1. Lineage (NCBI taxonomy): Eukaryota > Metazoa > Mollusca > Gastropoda > Stylommatophora > Oreohelicidae > Oreohelix > Oreohelix idahoensis. Next base: position 488,539 of record JAMPIV010020367.1, read on the forward strand.
AGTGTTCTTTGACACGCCATCAAAGTCAACATGTAATTCATCTATTTCAATTCCTCTACTTCAGCTAGCGTGGCCATTACCATTAAATGCAAAATATAACTATTATTACTATTAGTTATGAAGAAAAATAACGACTCACCTTTGGCAGTCCCCACTTTTTTCAGATAAATGTATCTGTTTTTAACACATGTATTCTAATTTATTGAGCTCCCAACATATCCCTCCAAGTAGCCCCGTCCTTTCTGATCCACGTAAAAGGTTTGATTTGCAAAGTGGGCTTATGACACAGTCTTTTTTTTTTTTAAATATAACCATTGGGTTTTTGTTTTTTTTTGCAAAGCGTTTTGTTGTCTATATTGTCTAAACCTACTTTCGAAGCATAGTTTTTCAATATATAAATTCGTTGAAGTGTCCTTACCAGTGGGTTTAGTTTTTTTTACATTCCTGAAAAAAATAAAACAAAAGGTCTTCATAGAGTAAACTGAACTGCATGTTGTTTGTGATGACGTTTTATTAACGACTCAGCAGTAAGAATTAAAGAAAAGCAAAAGAATGATCAGAACAATTAGTTGTAAAGAGAATTATGAAGAGAGATAAAGCAGATTAATTTTAATTAAACAGAGAACCAGGACAAGAGACAGAGAGGAAACGTAATATTCTCAAGGTAATGTTAGAAACAAATCAGAAGTTACATTTTCCAAATTAAGGAAAGACAGTAATAACAAAAACACTTTCGGTTGTCATGTCACTTTAGTGTTAGATTAAATATTACAGTAAGGATTATAACAATAAGTATAGTTATTAGAAACGGAAATCAGCAGCCATCTACAGTCAACACTTCGTCGCTTTAGTACGTCTTTATTAAATCTCCACTTTGGCCAAAATTGACATTAAAAAAAACCCTTTAATCTATACTTCTACACAATATCTTACAATAAACAGTTTGAATCATCATGAAAAATTTCATTTTAATGTGATATGTTCTTCTTTTCATCTACTAACCCAAAAGCTTTGAACGCGTTTTTCTTAAAACAAGCTAAAGTGCAGATGGAATAAAGCTGTACTGCGGCGACCGAAACCGGACTTTTAATCAACATAACTACAATATGAAAGGATGCGACCTTTTTAACGCATGTTCTAGGCTTTCCTTTACAATGGATCTTGTTTTAGAGTAGTATATTTCTTTTTAGACACCCATTCGTACACTTTTGTGAATATTTTTGAAAGTATTTTGTTGCTTAGATTATCTGAACTTTTTTCCAAGCAGTGTTTTAATATACATTCGTTTTACATTATCCTTACCGGCGAGTTTTGCTGAGTTTTTAGATTTCCTGCAAATTGAAACAAAAGGTCTTTTTCGAGAACACTTAAATAAACTAATGTCGAGTTGCGAAAATGTTTTATCAAATAACATAACAATAAGAGTTTACATGGGTTTTCGTGAATAAACTACTAAACATTTGATTCGGGAGAAGATAAGTAGATAGACAAACAGACAGATAGATAGATAGATAGATAGATAGATAGATAGATAGATAGATAGATAGGTAGATAGATAGATAGATAGATAGATAGATAGATAGATAGATAGATAGATAGATAGATAGATAGATAGATAGATAGATAGATAGATAGATAGATAAATAGATTAGATAGATAGATAGATAGATAGATAGATAGATAGATAGATAGATAGATAGATAGATAGATAGATAGATAGATAGATAGATAGATAGATAGATAGATAGATAGATAGATAGATAGATAGATAGATAGATAGATAGATAGATAGATAGATAGATAGAGTGAAAGAAAAAGAAGAGTAAGTCCAGTTAAAGGGAGACACAAAACGAGATAAAGTGACGATATTTAACATTATCAAGATGTAATAAGTACAATTTTAACAAATCATAATCTAAGTTTTCTGAGGCACAAAAGGCAGCAGAATCAAAAGACTTTGAGCCGTGTCAAGCGGGTGTTTGCTTACTACATTCATCAATGTTTATAGCAGCATGTGTTATAAACTGGACCAGATATACGTCGGCTGGCGAGTTCACATAGCTTTTTCCACCCCCTCATTATCAAATTCCTTTTATTTCCACAAAATGTGTCGACGTTTCACAGAAAATCAGCAACCATAAGGCCGGTCTAGATTAAATACAAACTTGTTTAATCACGTAACTGAGCAAAAATAAGTAAACCACAGGTCAGTCATGTACGTGGGAAGGGTCAAAAAAGTAATGCCTCCTATTTTTTATGTATGTAAATACTGCATCGGTGTGCAATTTGTAAATTTAGCAAGGATTCCTTCAAAACACTCTTCTGCACTGTATAGCATTACCAACCTGTTTCAGTAACAGGTGGCACCACTGTAGCGTTTTTAAAAATGGCTGCCAAAGACAATTCGGTTAAAATAACGTTATAAGTCATAGAATTTCTCAATGCTGTAGGCCGGAGACCCCCAATATCGCATCCACGAACGTTTGTAGCATGTTTAGGGAGATTCAACAGTGGATGTTGGCACTGTCTGACGTTAGGGTACATGAGACTTGTGGTTCATTTTTTTAGCCAGAATCCCAGATGGCAGGTCAATGGAATGGCATTACACAAACATTCGCCAACAAGAAATAAGTTCAAAAGTTCAACCATCTGTAGGGAAAGTTATGGCCTCCGTGTTTTTGGGATGAGGAAGGGTGTGATTCTTCTCGACTTCTTGGAACAGGGAAACACGGTGAATGCAGACCGTTACATTGAAACTCTGAAGAAGCTTAGAGGTCGTCCTTCGGCGACTTTACCCATTAAAAGATCAGAGAACTGCACTACTGTTGCTCGATAATGCCATGCCACACAACCGCTTAAACGCACCATTGATTGCAGAATTTGGCTGGACATTATTAACCACATCCCCCTTACAGTCCCGATCCTTGCACCTTCTGACTTCCATCTGTTTGGACCACTGAAAGAAGATCTTCGCGGGACATCACTTTGAGGCCACCGAGACCCTTAAACGCGCCGTACGCCAGTGGTTTAGGAAAAAGGACACACATTTTTACCGTGCGGGGATACATGCCCTTGTGAGAAGATGGACAAAAACTGTAACAAATAACGGAGACTAAATTGAGAAATAAATTTTTGAAGTTCAGACTTGGGGCTACATTCCAATGTGAATTTTATCTATTTTGCTTGCCTATTGAATGAAATTAAAAAATTAGTGAGGCATTACTTTTTGACCGTCCGTCGTACATCTGTGATGCTCAATCGGCTAAATCCACTGTGGACCTCTTACATGCTATGTTTAGGTTGATATTTACCCTTCGTTGACTGGAGAAGAATCTTCGCCTTACGGGAAACACCCGATGGACACTAATAGATCCCTCTTTCGCTTTGTAAATACGAAAGAAGCTCACTTTGATTATTGTAATATCTAATTAAAAGATCGCTTGGAATGGGATCATAGTTTCACAAAATAAAGATAAGAACTATTAAGAAATCCAGGGAATAATACAGTATTGAATCACTAGAGGATGTTATCTTGGAGGATTTTTGCAAAAGTTTGCTTACAAAAGTTGCACAGAATCGAACAGATAAGCCAAAAAATGTGTAAAGAACCGAAAGTGATTTCGGTGCATGCTCTACGAGACGGCTACTCTACCACTATACTAGGAAAGCGTGAAATTCAAATCGACAACACACTACAAAAGTAAGTCGACGAGCTGAGCCCGTATGAGAGCAAGATCTTATTGAAAAGCAAAAGCCTACACAGAGAGATACAAGTTAGAAGAATACTGCCGTTTTTTTTTTTTTTTGTGCGCAATCAGCCTTCTAAACAGCTGTAGTCGTCGTAGTGGCTTGTGAAACTGTGGGGTATGCTTGTTAGTCTTAGAAAATACATTAGATTTTGAAAATTAATGTAAATTTACAAATTGATATGCATATAGACTCTTTATGTTTGTATTTTGAAACTGATTATGTATTTTATTCCTGACTCTTCATGTCTATGTTCTTGCTTATTCTCATATGGAAGCTTGGTTTTTCGCCACAAATATAAACCGCAATCACCATAGAGCATTGGCGTAGCTTAGGAAATCCTTGTCAGGACTGGTATTCACTTGCAAAATAAAGCCTATCGATCCTCCCTTTTCAGAGCTGACACACACCCCTTCAATGGCTTTATATGATTAGCTCATAGAGTTCACCAATTTCCCTTTTCCACTTTCCTGTATTCAGGGGCAAACCACTATGTGGTAAAAAGAAGAAAATGAATTAATAATGTTATTATATATCATGTCTAAGTGGCAGAGTGGTTAGAACTCTGGTCTCTCTTGGCAAAGTTGCCGGGTTCAAATCACAGTACCGACAATCACACAGTCTACCCAGCTCTAAATTGGTAGCTGACCTTGAGTTAGGGAAGAAAAAGGCAGCTGTGAAGGAAAACTGGGTCACAAACACAACTTTCGATGCTGGTCCTAGTATGGTGAAGTCTCTAAACACTTCCCCCACTCCCTCTACGGCAGTATTTGCTATGCCACTACCTTAACCTTTTATATATCATATACGAAGTACTCTCCCCCATGATGGGCTCCACGCCCTCAGTAAATGAGGATTTTGACCACAGTGGGCCTGTCATCATAGATGGGGGGCGGTTCGTCACTGAAACACGTACCAAACACTAGTGCTACGTTTCATTTCAAGTTTCAATCAGTGTGTACCATGTGACACTAAAACAGGGTGGAACGTGAACAGTGCAACACACTTGCTGCTACGTGACCTCAGAATTATGACTTGGAACCAAGAGAGGTAACAACTCCAACCTGTGTGTAAAACTAATGGACCATTACTGTTACCCTGGGGCCTCCGCATTGTGACTTCCAGACCAAGAGTTTATCTACATGATACAAGCTAAGTTTACCTAAACGAATGGACATGCACCATAATTTTAAGTCTGTGTGTTATGACGCTGTGGGCCTGAAAATATACAGGCAAAAGACAAAGATTGTGAGAATAAATGCAAAAATAATAACAAGTTTGAAGAAACACCACTAAAAGAGGTACAATTTGTACGCATATTGTTTTGGCAGTAATATAGAACAAAGTTTGGGAGTGACAGATAGTGATATCAAAAGAAGAAAAAAAAAAGCAAGAGGAGCATTCAATGCGTTGGGAAACATATGGAGAACAGGAGAAACCAAGTCCAACACGAAAATAAGAACCTTGAACTCAAATGTCAAAGTCAGTCCTATTGTATGGCTCTGAGACATGGAGAACAACACAAACAACAACCACCGAGCTACAGGACTTTTATAAACGGGTGATTGCAATAGAACAGAAGGACTGAAATGGTATGACAAAGTCACAAATTGTGGAATTGATGACAAGAACCAGACAAGTGCCAGTGGAACAAGAGTTGAGAAGAAGACGCTGGCGATGGATAGGACACGCCTTGGGGAAACCTGTCGAAAGCGCTGCAAGGCAGTCCTTGACCTGGAATCCACAGGGAAAGAGAGACAGAGGTAGACCAAAAACACTATAGAGAAGAAACCTGGATACAGAGGTGAAAATGATGAAAACATGGAAAAGAACTTGAGCGGATAGCACTGGACAGGAAGACTTGGCATATGTTTGTTGAAGGACTATGCTCCTTGGGGGGAGCTAAAGGGTAATTGATTGATGATGCCACTATTTACAGAAAATGATTGTTGTTACTTAATTCCACTATGCAGTTTTTGTGTAAATTATACCAGATACTTTTTGTTTCTTAATTTTATGTTTTATTACCCATTAACATACCATGATTTAAAATTTTATACCAGACGTTGTTGAATTAATGTTCATTGTTTAGTATTTTAAAAAGTAATCTTACTGTGGTAGGAATTAAAGTCGAGCTTCATTCACATTCTGAAGAAGCATAGGATAGGTTGAGCAAACAGGATGAAGTACCTGCAAGTTTTCCTCTTCAGAATATCTGAACTGTGAGGTTGACTACGCAACTTTGTCTTGTTCTGTCCTTACCACGAGTTTCACCATATTTGGGACCACTAGTATATTTTTTCAACTTCGATCTCGCCACGACATCTTAAAACGTCTTTTCATATTTAGAAGCTTAAAAATAAATATCTCGGCATGTTGTTTCTTTAACTACATCACCCTAGCCACACTTGAATAATCATGCAATGATTATTATATGCCCTCAGAATTATACGGGGTATTACATAAATAAAAAAGACGTCGTTCGACACATTAGCATTGTTTAAATTAAACAAAAATCTGAGTGTAAATTAAAGTGGCTGTATAACATGAGTACAAGATGAAGTCAATATACCTCATTACGTTGTGGTCTTTTTTTTTTTTCTTTTTTTTTAAAATGAGGCTAGAGCTAACTGCTGAGTTGTCTGTGGTGTTATTTCTTTTATTTTTATTGCTTCCAATTTCAATAACCAATTTCAAATGAAGGATTTGAATCCAAACCACATGCTCTGACTTTAGAAATTTAAGAGTTGCTGCTAAATCTTCTGTTACCTCAGGTGTCGGGTTGATCCAAATTAAATTATTCGAAACAATATTACACACAATATAATTTATTCGATCAAAAAATTTACTGCCCTCCACATCAAGTCTACAACGATTATCTAAGCAAGGCGTGATGGGAAATTAGTTTTGTTCATGTAATATACCTTGTATAATTACGTCTGCGGAAAAACTGCCTTTGATATACAAAGAATAAGACAATGGTGTTTTTCTTTTTTCACCAATATCTAATTTCTAACTTTTCACCAATATCTAATTTCTAACTCCGATGTGGTCCATTTCCTTTTTGCCCCTTAACCTAGGCGATACATGACTCTTCCAAACAACAGAAGGATGAGTTTCTATTCCCACGAAATTCCAAGCGCACCTGGGTTAATTACCTCATTCGGACGAAAACGAGAGGGTACTGCAGTAAGTTAAAACTTTAAACAAACAAGAAAAACAGAGAAAATAGTTGTAGCGAAATAAATAACAAGGTGGGGTGAAATGTAAGACGATGAAACGTCCGTAGAAGGAAGGAAAGAGAGTGAATTTTTTGTCACTATTAGTCTGGTGGACAAATAAAATCAAACAAACTATAACAGTGTAATATGTTCACCAAACGTTATTAATGCTCAGAATAAATTCGCGACGCTTTCTGATTTGGAGCACGTGAGGAGACAATTAACAATTAATAGGTGTCCAGCCTCTGACCATGGTATAAGCGACCCATCTCGAATCTGCAGCGTTTTAGGTAGATTGTCAACCATCTACAATTAACATGATATAGGGACATTAACACATTAGGGACAGAAACACTAAAAAAAGATTTTGTTTTAAATGACATGGTCAAAGTCAATGGAATCTTTGATTCATCATCAGATCGGAAAGATATTCATCAAGCCCTACTTCTTCTGTGCGTGCCATACCAAATATTAAAAAAAAAAGTAAAAAAGTTGCTTATCCTTTACAGGACGTGGCAATCAACCCCAGCTTTTATTGGCTGTTTGTGATTTTTTCTAGGCAATTTTTTCATTCAGTAGTTTGCCATTGCTTTCTGAACGGTACGGCGCTTATACCATTGTTGAAAATCCACACAAAGCGATCTGCTACCACACCGCCTGCAGGGGGTTTCGAACCTGGTATATCTGGATTATGAAACTGCGTTCATATCCATTAGGCCACAGACGCCGACAATACCAAATATAAAAGCCGATAATTCCTCTTTGCAATAGATTTTTCTACAATTATTTATTAAGAACGTTAAGATTTTTATGTAGGTCATGTTTTCAGGTAAATACATTTGTTGTTGTAAATGTGTTCCGATAACATTGTACTTCTAACGTACCCCTTAACAGTTGTGTGGAATTTTTTGATCGATGGCATAATCCTACTGTACATAATGTCTTCTTCCGTAGGATTCTCGGTAGTGTACTATTTTTTTTATGCCCCTAATTATAATTTGTAGTGCATTCGAAAGCGTTTTCTTAAATTTATTGCCTAAACTATTTTTCAAAAAGCGTATAAAAATAATGTCTCTGTTATTTTTCTTACCAAAAAGTCCTGATGGCTTTCCACTTCCTGAAGAAAAAAAAGAAACAAGACGTATTGTTAGAGAATTTCCTGTTGTTTGTAAAGGCATGTATATTAGCACAGCAATAATTGTTATTTGGTTCTGAATAAACAAAACAAGAAAGTTCAAAGAAATTTCAATTTTGTTATATATATATAAATATATATATCATATTTTGTATATATATATATATATATATATATATATATATATATATATATATATATATATATATATATATATATATATATATATATATATATATATATATATATACTGAAGCACATTAAAAACGCACCACTATTATATATACTGATGCCGAGAAGATGGAAAAAAAAGTGTGGGAATGGATTTTCCCCGTGTTTGTCATGAGGTAGAGAGCGAATGGCTGCTGGAATGGAAAGTGCATGATTCAACCCACGGGTTTGTGGACAGACTACATGAAAACAATGAAAGTTACACGTGCAACACGATTCCCAACAGCTATGACCCTGAAAATGTGTACGCGTTGTGGCAGTATACTCGGTATAAAAAGGTCGTTGAGACAAAACACCCAGTACATGTGCTTGAAATGCCACGACTATCTGAAAACGACCGCCAACGAGCCATTGGTATTGTTGGAGACGGGAAGAAGCTCGCGGGCCATTGCCAGAAGGATGAATTGCCACCACAGCACTATTGTACGTCTCAATGAACGTTACGGAACCACTGGCAGTGCCCGGGATAGACTTCGGAGTGGCCAACCACGAGTTACTACCCCTGCGGAAGATCGTCATATTGTGCTGAGTCACCCAAGGAATCGTTCTCTCCCGGCAAGTCAAACAGCAACAGCAATAGTGGGTAGACGTGGGCAAGTCTCTCGAATGACAGTCATACGACGACTCAGAGATACAGGCCTTACTGCAAGTCGACCTTATGTTGGGCCAAACATGTCTTACAGACATCGTCAGCAGCGCCTGAAATGGGCAGAGCAACATGTCAGATGGACTAGACTGCAGTGGAATGTTGTCCTATTCACAGACGAGAGCAGATTCAACATATCCTTTGCTTATGGACGTATGCGGATTTGGCGAAGGTGTGGAGAGCGCTTTGCAGATTGCTGTGTTCGTCAGCACAACCGATTTGGAGGTGGCAGTATTCACATTTGGGGAGGATTCAGTTTTCACCATCGTTTGCCTCTTCACGTCTTCCGTGAAAATGTTAATGCTGTGACATATCGAGATGAGATTCTGGATGTATTGGTTGCTCCTGCGTTCAGAAATTATCCAGACTTGCAGCTTCTCCAGCAGGATAACGCACGTGCGCACAGCACATGCATTACGCAGCAATATCTACAGCAGCAGAACATTGTGACGATTGATTGGCCTGCCCTAACACCAGACATGTCCCCTATAGAACATCTGTGGGACGAGCATGGACGCAGAGTCTACAGGCAAGGTTCTCCAGCTAATCTGCAACAGCTCGAAGCTGCTCTTACACGTGAATGGGACTTGATTCCCCGTAATTTCCTTCAGAGGCTTGTGCGTTCCAAGTGGATCCGCTGCCAAGCTTGTTTGCAAGCACACGGTGGACATACCAGATACTGAGAATAGTGTGAATGAATTTTTTTATTGGTTGCATTTTTGGTTTTTGCCCTTGCCTGCACAGAATGCAATGAACTTCATAACAATCAAATGTACAAATTAATGACCAGCATGGATTCATAGGAAAATGAATAAAGATTCCAAATATGTAAAACTTGTAAACACTTATATTTACATTTCACAAATTTCACAATCTGTTCCTGGATTATACAGGTGGTGAGTTTTTTAATGTGCTTCAGTATATATATATATATATATATATATATATATATATATATATATATATATATATATATATATATATATATATATATATATATATATATATATATATATATATATATATATATATATATATATATATATATATATATATATATATATGTACAATAGAACTCCATTTATCCGAACCCCATGGGACCGAGCATCGTTCGGATAATCAAAATGTTCGGATAATTGGATTACATAATGTATCGAGTACATGTACACATATTTCTAAAAATAATTAACCATCACAAGGAAAATACTCTATAAAACATATTTACTTGTACTGTAATAATAATACCCACACTGTATTAGATCACTGTATCACCAAAATCTTTCATTACACTGCAGTGCATGTACTACTTGTATTATTTTTTTTTAAGAAAGAGAAATGTTATCAAAATAACATTACAAACGATTCAAAACCAGGCGCAACTAACGTATACATGTACTTGCACAGATGTAGCCCACTATTTAAAATAATGAGGAATCCTCTTTTGCACCAAACTGGATAGTCTCCTTTTGGCTGCTAAGTCCCGCATTCTCTTCAACAGCAGAAGCTGTGTAGGACAGCTGTCATCTTCTTGCTCGTACCAAGCCATCGCTGTTTCTAGTGCTATAAAGGCCTCTTCAGGACTTGGTCGACGTTTTTGGGTTTTCTTCATAATCTACAAGTACATCATGTACATCTGAGGAGTCTTCATCATCGGTCACTACATGTATTTGGTTTGCTTCTTGCACAAAAGTCAAAATTTCTTCGTCATTCAAAAACTGAAAACTAGAATCATTATCAACTTCTAGCCACATGTGTGCATCATCTTTGTCACAGTCCGAAAATCCGGGCATTGCTTGAAACAGTTCCACAACTTCATTTATACCATCATCATTTGTGTCCACTGCAGTAGTTTCATTTCCTCCTTTTTTCCCAAGCAATCTATTCCAAGCCTTGTTGAATTATCTTGTGACAGGGTGGTCCAAGCATCAGCTAACATATATCAGCAGTCTTTGAGATTAAGCTTTTTGGAAAACGCCACCACACTTTCTTCATCTTCAGCCAACAATAAACGACGCAGGACTTCCTTCTTGTACATCTTTTTAAGCTTTGCTATAACACCCTGATCCATTGGTTGAATCAGTGCTGTTACATTGGGAGGCAGAAAAAATTACTTTAAAATTTGCATCAACTGCATTCAATGTATCCGTCTCTGAATGAGATGGTTCATTGTCCAGTAGAAGAGTTACTTTTCCAGTTTTCTTTTCTTGTTCTCTCAACCTCTTCACATTTGGGATGAACTGATTTGTGTACCAATCAAGAAATATTTCACTATTTATCCAAGCACTCTTCTGTGCTTTGTAGCACAATGGGAGACATGTCACATTCTTTAAACGACGTGGTTTTTTTGGCTTTGCCGATCATTAGCACCGGTAAACGATGACTTCCACTGGCATTCGCGGCTACCAAAATTGTTACTCTCTCTTTGCACTTTTTAAACCCAGGGGCAGCTGCTTCGCGCTGAGATGCAAGTGATTTTTGAGGCAATGATTTCCAGTATAAGCCAGTCTCATCGGCATTATACACATCATCGAGTGAATAACCTTCTTCTTCCAAAAAAGCCAAGAATGTTTCTTTAAAATTTTCAGCGGCAGTTGAATCGCTAGGTAAAGATTCCCCTTGAATATCCAATTCTCGTATGCCATGACGAGATTTCAAGTTTCTTAACCATCCCTGGCTAGCCTTAAAGTCAGGAGGACCATCAAGTTGATTGTTGAACTGAAGTGCCTTTTCACACAATAGAGAGCCAGAGATAGTTTCCCCTTTGCTTCTTCTTTGCACAAACCATATATACAAAGCCTTTTCCAATTTCAAATCTTTCGCATTTCTCATGGTTTTATGTTTCTTCGACCCATTTTCACTATCCAATTTCGATGCAAAACTCATAATTTATCGCCAGTGTTCTGCCTAGAAACGCACACATACACTGGAATGGTTAAAAAAAAACCAGATATTAACTGACTTTATGATCTAACTGACTTCAGTACGTAAGCGACTGACCATTAGCCCATTTCCATCCTCTACAAATTGTTGGCACACATTTTGAAGCTTGCCGCATCAAAAAGATTCAGAAATGTAGTCTAAACGTGGACTGGTGGCGCCTGATTTTTTGAAAAGGTGGTTCGGATAATTGGATGTTGGAAATTGGGTTCGGATAAATGTTGTTCTACTGTATATATATATATATATATAATATATATATATAATATATTAACCTAAATATATATATATAAATATTATAATATATAAAAATATATAAATATATATATATATATACATATACCTATATATATAAGTAGTGAAGAGTCTAAATGTTGTACCTATAATTTAATCTAAGGCAAAAGTAGTTAATTCTCTTCTAGTATTTAACCCTACGCGGTGGTAGACTTTATAAGACACGGCATCACAACGGGAATTAATCATAAAATTTACTTTCTATAACTTCTGTCATATCAAACATAAGAAACGATTTGTTGTAAGTCAAGAACCAAATTATCTTTTTGATAACAGTTTTTTTTTTTTTTTTGTCCACCAAAAGTTATAATATTCCTTATGGACAGTTTGCTTACAAATACCGTATTAATTCTACATTGACTGTGAAGAAAGTCTCACAAATAATTACATATAACTGTATGTATTTTAAAACAGCTGTAAAGAGATGTTATATGATGGATATAACCCGGCATGCGTTCAACTAATAATCCTCTATTAAGGCGTTGCCTGTGAAGCATTATGAACTAATAGAAACCATAACCAGAATCTACGTAGTTTTAAATGAATGCGGTGAGCCAAAACATAGGAATTGACTTAAAAGGGTATGGCAAGATCACAATTTAGACCTGTGTTAGAACATAGAAACCTAGTGAGAAAAAACGGCTGTATTGGATACAAGACATCACTAGGGAAACCAGCTGATGTAATACCAAGTCGTTGTCTATTACTGAAATCCCAAAGGAAATGGAGAAATAGAAGGAATATATAAAAGGACACGAGAAGAGAAACACGGGTGCGTCAACTCATTTCTAACAACCGGGTTAAGGACATTGTTTAGAATCAGGGGGGGGGGGGGCATCACCAAACTAA
>JAMPIV010020368.1:0-76815 GCA_024509875.1 Oreohelix idahoensis
TGAAAGTGAAGGTTATGCATCCTTCTTACTAACTAGTATATAATATTATTCCACACAGAAGTACATGATAGTACAAACAAACATAAAGTTCAGCACTTTAGGCCAACTGTTAGCTTTTCATGTGACAATATACACCAGTATTCCTCTCCCTAATGGTTACAACGCCTCTGCAATTCCAGCTGTAATCCATTCCATAGAATAGGATAGGTGTTATGTTACTATATGGCAATCCAATATATATATATATATATATATATATATATATATATATATATATATATATATATATATATATATATATATATATATATATATATATATATATATGTGCAGTTATACTCCTCTCTGACAATCTTTTACATGGTGGAGCAATATCTAGGCTTTGCCTCATGTTTGCTACTGAACTGCACATATACAGACATAATTTATCATTTCACATTCAATTTTCAATAAAAATACAGATAAAAAATGTCTAGCTTACCACAATTCGTAAGGAAAACACACTAAAGATGACTGACACAGTTTGATCTGCGGTATGTCCAAGCTGTTATCTTATATTTAATTTAGAATAACACTGCTTGCTCTCATCTCTTAAATATGTAACGATATGGCGTCCCTTCTAATATTTCTTCTGCCAATATCCAGTATTTTGACCAATCGTTTTGAATATATTCAAAAGAGTACCCAGTCATTACAACATTTTCATTCACTTCTACTCCGTTTCTAGGTATTTTTTTGTTATTCATAGGTCACCCAATCCAATGTCTTTTAACTTCAAAGTTCAGCCAATGGCCTCCCACGTACTATCTTAGACTTTCTGTCACTACTAGGTTTCACAAAAATCAGGGATTTCCATCCCAAGCAGATATGACCAAACATGACAGTATCTCTGTTCTCCATATGTTTTATTACCAATAATTAATTATCTAATGGACTTTTTAGATAATTTATTACATATTCCTAGTCCACTAGCCTTTCTGTACACGAATATATGATTTTCAAGGGGCTAAGTGGTGTAGTTAAGAATACGATCTTTTTTCGATGTTAAGTGTTTAATTCAACTACCACCTGTTCAGTCCTTTACGAGTGTACTATCAGAATAAAGTCAGGAGCCCTGCGAAAAAATCAGGTTTCCTAATAAGAATTTAAACCTGTTTTCAAAACTTAACCTCGTATCGTTAGTATTTTCATCACTGTTTATTTGAAATCGCTCTCACGCGTTTCGCATGTGATTGGCGTTCACTTTTGAATCGCGAGACGACGTAGTACTATTGCTTCGCTCCGTCTATCCTTTCTCGTCTCTGCTTAGTCCGTCTGTCTTTCTAGGTTAACCTTGTGCGTATAATTACATTAATGTTAGTATTTGTATCTAGGTCATTATGACAATACAGTACACGTTTTATACAGTGGGTGTGGCGATACATTTATTTGAAGAATGCAGCAGGGAAAGCAGAGATTTTGCGTTCAGCCCTTCCGGCGTTATTAATCTCATGCTTTTGCGCTATTGGGAACGCACTGGTCTTGCTCCATTCTTCTTTCTTTAATATATTTCGTTCTGCTTTATATTTATGTTCTAATTTATATATGGGTATTAGAATTTTTCACCACAGGGCAGAATGTTAGACGGGCCTGCGTGCCCAATTCTCAACCCTTTGAAAAGTTCGTTCGTTCGTTCGTTCTCTCTCTCTTTCTCTCTCTCATCATAATGTTAAAAGCCATAAGGACATTAGCAGCAGTGTAGGAAGAAGATTAGGACCAAATAAAACATTCCCAATTGAAGTAAAAATTAGCAATCGATTTGGAAATCCGTCAATCCTATCTACACAAGCAGATTCCGAATCAGCAACCTCAGAAGGAGATGACAGGGCACATAAACTCCAATGTCACTTGACACAAGATTCTGCTGACCACCTACTGCAAGACAACGAGCAATGGCACCAACAACGCCGTCGTACTCGACCACAGCCACATCCTGATCGTCACATTCCTCACAACACAACCAACATTATTATAGGAGACTCATTGCTAAATGGCATTCACAGCGATCGAATGTCAACAACACCAGGGGAACTAGTCACTGCTATACCATTACCTGGAGCCGGAATAGTAGGAGTTATGAATGAAATAAGCCGTCTCAACACAAACACCAACATAAAGAAAACAACAATACACGTAGGGATAAACGACAGCACAAATGGACACACTCTTAACCTATCAGACATCTCCAGAATGATTGACACCATAAAACAAAAATTTCCCAACACATCCACATATATTTCGTCAATTATTCCACCCAGCTGTGGTAAAGCACGCCAAACTGTGGATATCAACAACAAGGTGCTTTACACTTTTTGTTCAAAACATAACACGTCTTTCATAAACAACACACCCTTTTTCACATCTAAGTCAGGTGCGCCAAAAAAACTGCTATACAGAGATCAGGTGCACACTTCTAAACTAGGGATCAGCTTACCTAGCCAAAAATTTAAAGTTTCCTCAGAGGACACACCAGAAACACACACATTCATTCACCAGGGACACAAATTATACACTTAACTTAGTAAACCCAGGCACAACAGCTCATAACCATCAATCACCGTCCTCAGCTGACAAGCAAGTATCTAGAAAAGCTACATTTAAGCCCACCTCCCACGCTAACCTTTATGACCAAATGTATCCCCCACTGCCCACACAACAGTCCCGCCAGCTGCTAACTGCACAACAGACACCACTGGACAGATGGACAGATTGGACTACAAGTAACACCCATTCACTTAATCGCAACGCAGGAACTACAGCAAGAAAATGGGAGTTTCCTCACCCCGTCTCCACCCGCACAGAACGGAATTCTCACAGTTCATCCGTTTTACGGCAACTGACTCAATATAGTCCAGAAATATTAATGCAGGCTCTTCAGATGTCTATAAACGGCTCTACAGAACAAGATTAAAACCAAGCAACTTAAAACTGTTTTTTTTTTAAACAAGTTTGCAGTGTAACATTCGACCTGACGCGTTCTCTTCGGAAGCACTTTAATGACCTTTGTCCTGAGATAAAAGACATAGCTGAGTATCAGCGTAGAACTTTTAACTGTCACTTTTAGATGTTAATAATTTTTTTTTTTTTTTTACATTGTCTGTTTAAACATTTCTTTCTGTTCGTCAGAGCAGGGCGTATCTAAATTTGTTTCCGATTTAGTAATAACTCTATCGTATTAATACTATTGTTTTCTTATTATTATTATCTCTCTGTTTATTCCTCTCATTCCTACGCTCACCATTCTCTTTTACATCTCTTTTACATCTTTTATACATCTGCACCTTCGTTTTTTCATATTGAGGAAAATTAGGAAATCCTCACAAAACTAACTAACTAAGTCACAGCGTGGACCTTTAACTGTCCCGGAAAGATAAATTCTCTGCATTGACTGTGGTTGAAGTAAAAATATTCCTTTTTGTTCGGAACAGACTGTATTTTAAGATAAAAACCACACTTTTTGCAGAGATTAAGATACTGTAAAAAGTGTCCACGGACTCTAGCAGTGCATATTTTATTACTTGTCTACAATTTTGTATAAACCATTGTGTACCAATTTTATTGCTTCTTACTCATTCCTACTCCCCTCATTATTTCTTTCCTATTGACTATTATCATGTCCGAGTGCAAAAACTATAATCAAAATATAGGCAATACCACAAATTCATGGCTTAAACTATCAGGGCTTAAAATTGGTCATTTAAACATTTACCACCTGCTAGGTAAGCTTTCTGAAGTCTCCACCTCCCTCCAACAAAACTTGCACATATTTGGTTTTTCTGAAACCCGTCTCAATGACAAAATTACAGATGACGAAATTGGGATTAATGGATTCACCACCATTCGCAGGGATCCTAACAGACAACATGAAACAGGGCTAGTCATATAGATCTCAACATCTCTTCAGTACAGACGCCGTGATGATCTAGAACATACTGGCATTGAATGTTTATGGCTGGAAATAAAACTCCCCAACCTGACCCCCGTTTTAATTGGTTACCTGTACCGAAACCCTAGCTCTTCTACTGTATGGTTTGACACATTCTCACGAATGATGGACAACGTTTGGGCTTCTTCGAAAGAAATTATTCTACTGGGGGATTTCAATATTGACCTTCACAAACCGAACAACACGTGGAATGATATCACCATCTCATACAACCTCATACAGTTAATCAATCAACCCACGAGAGTAACAGACTCATCATCTACACTAATTGATCATATCTATACGACCTGCCCAGAAAACATTATAGAATGCACAGTCCCACAGACATCATTAAGTGACCACTATCCTATTTGCTGTACCTGGACAAGAAAGGGGTTTAAAGCACCCAAAACGGAACACATCACAGCCCATTACAGGAATTTCAAAAACTTTAACATTCAATTATTCCTACAAGACCTACAAATATCCCCTCTCTCATACGTGTACCAACTTCCGCATCCAGAAGAAGCCATAACATACTGGACACAAACTTTCAACAACGTATTCGACAAACATGTTCCTATAAAGCAGGTTCGGGTCAAAAACATCAGAAAGACCCCATGGATAACCAACGAAATACTATCAACCATGAGAGAGCGGGACGAAGCACATAAGCTCAAAGATTTCAGCAGGTATCGGATGCTTAGAAACAAAGTACAATACCTCATTCGTCAGGAAAAGAAACTACATTTCAGAAAGATGATTCAAGACAAAGCAAACAGCAAAGAAGTCTGGGCAGCCATTAGAACACTAACACACAAATCAAAGTCACTAAACTCTTTACCAGAAAGCTGCTCCCTCACGGCAACTCATTTTAGCAACCACTTCAAAACAGAAATTAGCCTTCTCAAGTCGACACTAAAGCCAATGGACTGCGATATTAGTAAATTGACAGCCTTCTGCAACACTGAACACACCACAACAGATCTAAGACATATTCCTTTTCTAACAGTACATGAAGTTCTCAAATATATCTTGGCATTAAAAAAACAACAATTCATCTGGGCTTGATGGTATCAGCAATAAGATTCTACGTTACGCTGCGCCCATCATTTGCGACTCCTTAACCTATGTATACAACCAATGTATTGCACACAACTACTTCCCCACAGCATTTAAATCTGCCAAAGTGTACCCCCTCTATAAATCTGGCTCACATAGCGATCCCAACAGCTACAGACCAATATCCCTTCTATCATCTCTTTCAAAACCACTAGAGAAACACATTTACAACACCATATTTCAACACTTAACAACAAACAAACTGCTCATTGATAGCCAGTCAGGTTTCAGACCCAAACATTCCTGTCACACAGCTCTCACCAAAATGGCAGACAACTAACTGGCTGTCGAACATAAATGATGGAAAATTATGTGGTGCTGTTTTTGTCGACTTCAAGAAAGCATTTGACATGACTGACCACACTATCTTGGTTCAAAAGTTGGAAACCCTCAGAATAGGCCCTGATCCACTAAACATCATCAAATCATTCCTGGCAGATCGACAACAGTTAGTGCTTCACAACAACTCGGCATCAGATTTCTCGAAGGTAGTTACAGGAGTACCGCAGGGCTCTATTCTTGGGCCCCTACTCTTCGCAATGTTCATCAACGACCTGCCACTACATCTAAAATATTCAACTTGTGACCTCTTTGCAGATGATTGTACTATCTACACTAGTGACAATGACTGCGTGGCACTTGAATGACTCTTCAAAGCGATGTAGACATTCTAACAAAATGGAGTAATATGAATCGTATGCCAGTAAACACAACAAAAACGAAATCTATGTTGATTACCACCAGACAGAAACTCCTAAGCTGCACCAAAAGATCGCTACAGCTACACGCGGAATCAATACAAATTGAACATGTAACAGAACACAAAGTTCTGGGGATCACGATTGACCAGCACTTAACGTGGAACTCCCATGTACGGAATTTAACCAAACACATAGCACAAAAGACGTACCAGCTAGCCAAAATAAAACACTTCTTAGACTCAGACACTAGACTATTGTTCTACACCTCACATATACAGACACATCTAGATTACTGCTCTACACTATGGGATTGTTGCCCTGCTTCCACCTCGAAGAGACTGCACTCCCTGCAAAAGAGAGCAGTACGTCTGATCACCGATAATCGCACGACACCACACACAAGGACAGGAAAAGAACCCAAAATACTGTCGCTAAAAAAACGTCTTCTCTACAACAAAGCCAAGCTGACTCACACAATTCTATCTAACAATGCCCCGTCGTACCTAAGATCATTGTTTCAAACCAGTAGAAGGGAGGGACAACGATTACATCAGTTACGTCTGCCCAAACCTAGGATCGACCTGTTCAAAAAGAGTCTAGCCTACTCTGGTGCCTACTTATGGAATAGCCTTCCACACCACCTAAAAAGCCTACCTACACAATATTCTTTTAACAAAGCACTTTTCAAACACTTCCTCAACACTGATTATCTACCCCCATAGAAACAGCATTTGCCTGTCAACATCTCATCCTTCTTCTTCTTCGATCCTTAACCACCGACCGTCAAAGCAGTCAGTGGCCATCAACATTTCTTTTCCTCTTCCGCTCATTTTTTGTGTGTGAATAATTTGTTTTATATCCATGTAATATCAGTATTATATTCACTTTAAAATATTATTATATAATGTAATGTATGTGTGAATGTACCCACATAATACTGTACTTTAGAAATGTGAGTCGTGAGAATGTACCCGCATACCAAAAATACAGATTAATTGTAGACGGATTGACCGCATGAGTGAGTGTCGGTATACAGAATTTATTTATTTTTATTTATTGTTTTATTTATTTTATTTTATTATTACTTTTTTCCCCCATTTACTAGCTTGTTTGTTTAAAAAAAAAAACCTACTCATTTTTTAAATTATGATTGCATACTGAAAATGAATGCTGTTATGGTAATTTTATAATGTTGCATGCTGTAGTGGTTTTGATGGTATTGTATGGTTGTTATGTTACCTAGGGTGCTGTATGAGGTCAGCTGTGAAGGCTCCTGAGATAAAAGTTTATGTGAATTACAGAAGGCCCTTCTTACTACCACTACGACCTCATACAGATCTCTTTTACTATCATGAATGTAGCTACGTTAAAAGTCTAGGGTACTGAAATGTAATGTGTTGTAATAGAATATACAAACACACACAGGTAATTAATAAGTCTAATAATATTAATAAAATCTATAACACACTGAACTAACTCAGACTGTTTTAGTTTTGATTTTAACAATTTTTTCTACATTTATTAGTTCTGAACCAATGTTTTATTTTGGTCAGAACATATGAAATGTTATGGAGTTATAAATGGAATGCATAAATATATGGCATAATAAAATGGAATTTGTGTACATAGGTATTTTATAAGACTGGTTAATATTAATAATATCTATACTGTCTCTGAGAGAACTATTACTGGATATGCTGTTGGGGTGGTGTCATCACTCCCACTCTGTGACTATAACAAGCTTTGTCCATTGACTTATAGACTGTAGTTAAATGATATATTTCCCAAGAATTAAGTCTATATTTGATGGGGGAAATATTCGTGCATAGTTGTGACTACTGGTGAATCTTCAGCCGGCCACGTATTCACTTATCTCGTCTGTGACGCTTTGAGACAGGATTCCTGTGGCCCACTCCTCTCTGTAGCTGGAATATAATGGTAGGCTGCACCGACACAAACGTTAGGCGGCACACACATCTGCCTGTGTATTCTTGCTTAAGTATTTGGCACTACATTTAGTGCCACAACAGAAACTCACAATTCTGAAACAAAATTTGTGCCATGTGTCAGTACTCTATCCACTGCGCCACTCGTACACACAGCACAACACAACGACATTACACAGAATGGGTCAGATCTCTCTGACCAACATAGCACATCTTACCCAGTTGTTTTCATATAGTATCAGTTCCCCAAGACTGCATTGCATCTGAGATATGTTCAATAGTTTCCTCTTTCTTTCAATAAGATGGGTGATATGTTCCCACTGATCTCAATAATAGATCCGCCTTCCATAGTCTTAGTTAGGCGTCCATATATTTTTTTTTTATCTCTAGACCCTGAACTGCGGCTGGGGACCTAGAGCAAGCACTTACTTGTCGTAATCATTCTTCATGATATGGCAGTATCAATCACTCAAAATATTAAAATATACAAGATAAATGCTTTCATTCTTACCAGAATTCAGAATTTAGAACACAGTTACTACTAGCAAAACTCAGCTGAGCTGCTGGCTATAGTATGGCGTCCCACTAAATTGTATGTAATATCTTCTGGGGAAAACACCACTGGAAATAACTGACTGTGTCCCTGGACAGACTTATATGAAATGGCAAAAATGCGCGTCTCTATCCCGCTAATATGAATACATTTGTCCAATCACAGACTTCCCCTCTAACTTTTTCAAATCTTCAAACTAAAAGTCAAATTTCAGTCAGATCTCAGTCAAGTATGTATTACTGTCTGTTGGTCCGTCTGTCTCTACTTGGTTTTTCACAAAAACACACTTGTTTCTTGGACCAACTACACGCAAAACCTACACAAATCTGCCTCTAAGTTATTTTTAGCCACAATTCTCCACCTTCCCCCTCTCGTTCATTACAGCTTGATTTTTGCATTTCCGTGTCTCAAGGACGAAAATTTGAAACTTTAGTGAAAGTATGCACAACAATACTGTCGCTAGTCTGATGTGAACAATACAGTCTTTTGTCAATATCTTCCTTGTTATCTGTCCGTCTGTATAATTTAAAGTATATTATTTCTCTGCTTAAGATGGGCTATCAGACTAGCTAGGTTTTATATTCATAACTTTATTATTAAGAAAAACATTTTTTTTTCCTCAAGGTTAGTTTTTTGAAATTTGTTTTCGAACCTTCTCCACGGCGTTTGCCGCTGAATTCAAATAAAACAACCAAGTACCGTAAAACGTCCAAGATATGACTGTTTCAAATAAGAGCTAAGGTCTTTTCTGTCTATTTCCTTACATTGTGTTAACTAGTGGCGTGATTTTTTTTTTCTCTTTTATTACCAATTGCGTCTTTTAGCCTTTCTAGATTCAAACACGTGTTCAGTCATATTTTTCCTTTTTTATATCTCCGTTTCGTCTGCACGTCTAACTAGTTAGTTTGAATGGCGGTAGGAAATGCGGGCATAGGCGAGCATGTATCCTAGTATCTTACGCATTATTTTTATCCCTATAATGTTCTCTTTATAATTGGAGATATTTTAACGTTGTATCACGGTAAATCCATCACACATGCCTTTAAATTAATGCTTAAAGCATCATGTGGGAATGAAAGGATATAGTATGCAAGATTAATGAGAGTGGAAGGGCAGAATGTTAGACGGGCCTGCGCGCCCAATTCTTTACCCTTCGAAAATAAAGTTCGTTCGTTCGTTCTCTCTCTCTCTCTCTTTTTACAGTTCCATCTTCCCAGATATTTCGTTTTCCATCTCTGCGCAGTCTATCCTTATTTAAGGACTAAGCCATTTATCCGTTTATCAGTTTAGTTGTGTAATTGATCTATTATAGATAATATCTATCTACAGATTCTATCAGTCTTTGACTGCGTGATTTAAGGATTAAATACATCTTGATTTATCTCTGCTTTTATGTTGACTTATTAAGTCGAGGACGATGATGGGAACTACGGAAAGACGTAGAGTACAATGGATGGGAATAAAAAAATCGAAAAAAGGTGATTCGTCTTACGAGGACAACAGACTAAGAAAATAGCCAACGTTGCGGCCACAAGGCCTTCGTCAGGGAAAGGAAAAAAGTGAAGGCTAGATAGGACACATAAGAATCTAAAATATAAAAATAAAACCTGTGTACTTCCCTAAAGGCAGTTGTCCTAACACGCTTGCTGCCGAACAGACGTGCGTACCCGGAAAAGGAAATGACTGCCACTTCCGGATGTAAACAGAACGTACTAAGAAACTAAAAAACGAAATTGAACACGAAACTATCCAAATGTAATAATAATGAGGACTGGAGATAGAAGAGGACAGAATGAGTTGGAGATAGATAAATATTAAGGGAAAAAAAAATAAAGACATATTGAACATTTAAGAAAATATATATATATTATTAGAGAGCGACGGAGAAATAGAAAAATTGAATGAAAAGGGTCAAAATAGAACAAAAGTGGAAAGGGTGACCTCAGACAAAGGTGTGTAGGGTGTTAAGACCAGCTGGTTTTAGACACCCCATGCGATGACGGTTCTCAAGCTGTTCTCGGCTAGCATTGTCAGAGGAGCAGGATCTGATCGCCGTGACCTGGATGTCGATGGGACCATGGTGGTCAGCACCATTAAAGTGTATGGCAACTGGTGTGGATTTTTGCTGAGAGATGTCATTAAGATGCTGGCTGAATCTGTCCCCAAGTCGTTTGCCTGTTTGACCAATATAGGTTTTGCTGCAACGTTTACATATGATTGTATAAATGACATTGCGCGACTCACACGTGAAGCTACTGGTGATGGTGAACGTGGCCTTAGGAAAAGACACCTTTTGGGTTTGGATGACATACTTGCACGTCGTGCATCGTGTCCGACCACAGGGTAGTGTGCCAAAGTGAGTGGCATTCTCCTTTGGGAGACGGCTGTGAACAAGAAGATCCTTCAGGTTCTTGTCGCGTCTATATGCCACCAAAGGTGCCTCACCGAATACTTCTTGGGTCACAGAATGTGCTTGGAGGATGGGAAAGTGGCGGAAAAGGATCTGTTTGACTGCAGTACTGTGAGGGTGATAGGTCAAGATTAATTTGACTCTATCCGAAGTGGATTTGTAGTGGGGTTTGAGGGCCTCCTGACAAGAGATGGGGAGAACAAGTTGGAGGTCGGAGGTGGTAACATGTTTTATTTTTATATTTATTTAGATTCTTATGTGTCCTATCTAGCCTTCACTTTCTTTCCTTTCCCTAACGAAGGCCTTGTGGCCGCAACGTTGCTATTTTCTTTGTCTTTTGTCCTCGTAAGACGAATCACCTTTTTTCGATTTTTTTTTTTCATACCCATCCATATTTTCACTTACTAGACATTAGAGAAAGGGACCAGGTTCGAGACCTAGTCGCTTCCATCTCTAGCTGTTAAAATGGGCACCTGACTCTGCTGTTGAGTGTGGTAAAGCAAAGGCAGCGAGGAAACCTGTTACTGGCGCCTCACTAAGCTGAGACCAAATTTACTGCAGTCTCTAACATTTCAGTCCACTATGACAGAATCTACTATGGGACTACCTTTTACTATACATTACGACACATGTATTGAAAGTGCTCGTGTAACCTTCATATTATTCTGTTATTTGTTAAGGTTCGCTTCATAATGCCTTTTGTTGTATCAACATTTGAAGAGATGGGAGAACATAGATGTTAACGTCCTACTGAATGCTCCTGTTGAGCGGGCGAGTGGCAGAGTTATTAGAGCGCACAGGGACCGGGTTCGGAATCAGATCGCGCCATCTCCGGTCTGCCCAGCTGTAAAAATGAGTACCGGACTCTGCTTTTTAGTAAGGGGAGGCAAAGCAGCCAGGAAGGGAATCGGGCACCCATCTTCTTAAAGCGGAAACCTAGTATAATAAAGTCTCTAACGCATCACTCCCCTGCAGCAATGCTTATCTGTATGAGACTGCCTTTACCTTTACTGAATGCCATTATTATGGTAATGGAACATGTTACTAAGATTTAACGGTAGCTTTAATTATACACGGGAGCCGCGGTAGCATAGTGGTTAGTGCACTGGCTTCCTAGCTCAGTGGTCTATGGTTCGATCCCCAGATGATGTGGGATTTTTTTAGGCCGCAAACGGCTCCTGGGTCGACCCAGCCCTAATTGGGTACCAGAGCAACTTATGGGAAGGTTAAGGCGGCCGGCGTGATGCTGACCACATCACCCTTAGTGTGCCGATGGTCAAGAAAATATGGGCCTAACACCATATTCCCAATATGCCTCAATGGGCGTGTAACTGGATCCTTTACCTTTTTTTCCTTTACCTTTAATTATACACAACATAACAATGAACACCAGGTAGAGCTTTCTTATGTCTGTTGTCTTTTTTATTTAAGGACAACTACCTAGACTTTAAGAGCTTTAAATTAATACATTTATTTCACACGAGACGGGCCAGTGATGCATAAACACGCCAGGTATAAATTATTATAATAAGCTATGTCGCGGGCAAGGCCGTAGATAGGACTTTATTAAGGGGGGGGGGGGGGGGGGCCCCCCCCCCCCCGTATCTACGGCCCTGTCGCGGGCGTATACCTTAAATAGCTGCAATACTCGAATTCATTTTAAAACTGATGATGTATCTGTTTTCTTGACCACTGCAAAGTAAGTGACGCGAGGTGAGGGCGTTTTGTTTTTTTAATGTGGAAAAGGTTGTGGGGGGGGGGGGGGGGGGGGAAGATCTTACAGCCTGGTCGACCGTTTTTCTGAGCTGTCAGCCATTATTTGCTAACCACCGCATCATTGGAGCGTTACCGTCCCCTTTGTCTCGGTGACCTGTTGTACGCGAACTAACAAGTAATTCGTGTGTATGGCGACATTTCTGTCTATGTCCTGAATATAGCACCATTTCTGTCTCATGTCCTGAGTATAGCACAATTTCTGTCTCATGTCCTGAGTATAGCACCATTTCTGTCTCATATCCTGTGTATAGCACCATTTCTGTCTCATGTCCTGTGTATAGCACCATTTCTGTCTCATCTCTGGGGGAGTATAGCACCACTATTTATGTCTCTTGTCTTGGTATAGGGGGGGGTCTCATGTCATGAAGTGTATGGGGGTGTGATAGCACCATTTCTGTCTCTGTCCTGTGTATCGCACCATTTTGTCTCTGTCCTGAGTATAGCCATTATGTCTCTTGCTTGAGGTAACCAATTTCTGGCTCATGAGTTGAGTATAGCACCATTTATGTCTCTTGTCTTGAGTATAGCACCATTTCTGTCTCATGTCCTGAGTATAGCACCATTTCTGTCTCATGTCCTGTGTATAGCACCATTTCTGTCTCATGTCCTGAGTATAGCACCATTTATGTCTCTTGTCTTGAGTATAGCACCATTTCTGTCTCATGTCCTGAGTATAGCACCATTTCTGTCTCATGTCCTGTGTATAGCACCATTTCTGTCTCATGTCCTGAGTATAGCACCATTTATGTCTCTTGTCTTGAGTATAGCACCATTTCTGGCTCATGTCCTGAGTATAGCACCATTTATGTCTCTTGTCTTGAGTATAGCACCATTTCTGTCTCATGTCCTGAGTATAGCACCATTTCTGTCTCATGTCCTGTGTATAGCACCATTTCTGTCTCATGTCCTGAGTATAGCACCATTTATGTCTCTTGTCTTGAGTATAGCACCATTTCTGGCTCATGTCCTGAGTATAGCACCATTTCTGGCTTATGTCCTGAGTATAGCACCATTTCTGTGTCATGCCCTGTGTATAGCGCCATTTGTGTCTCATGTTCGGTGTATAACACCATTTGTGTCTCATGTTCTGTGTATAGCGCCATTTGTGTCTCATGTCCAATGTATAGCACCATTTGTGTCTCATGTCATGTGTATAGCGCCATTTGTGTCTCATGTCCTGTGTATAGCACCATTTATGTCTGTGACGGAGTTTTGGTTGTGTCCTTTACTCCTCTTCTTTCCCTCCTTCTTTCTCCATTTATTTCTTCATTTTACACACATAAACCTGCCCCATCGCCGCGCTTTAGATTTGTTGACCTCTGTTTATACTGTGATATTGTTATTTCACGGTTAATTGACCATCCTTAAGGATTAATTGTAATCGCTTAAGTTGTTAAACCCAATTGACTTCCTACGGTAACCGTGAAAACGATCGTCTAGGCGCCTTGTTCACTACAAACGCGTTCAGAAACTTGGGCGAATAATACAAAAGGAAGACTAGATGTTGTCTGCGATACGTCGCAGCTTATCCTTTTGGGGACCAGGAAAGTACAGGTGATAATTGCTTAAATCACTTCCGTCCAGACATTGTGTAATTATTACAGAGAAACCCGTCTGGGTAGACAAATTAGCGATGACACTATCTGCAGGCGAGGTTACAAATCATAATTGAAAGGTTACCGAAGAGTGACGGAAGAAGTCGAGCTATATATGGGAGATGAGGTCATGTGTTTAAATTTTAAAATGATATTTTAAAACACGCAGGGGAAAGTAAATAGCTGACAACCCCAACCCACTACATTCTGCTCATAGATGGATCACAGGAGAGTCAGAAATAAACATTAATTCTGATTGGAAGTTTTGTTGGAAACGCCAGGTTAGCGTGGGCAGGAAAACTGCAAAATAACCTAGCAAATTCGGAGGCTAAAACGCACTGCATTTCAGAATCGTCAAAGAGACAGCTCGGACTGAAGCTAGGAAAGAATAGAGTTAGGATTCTGACCTTATAGGACCGGGCAGAACAAGTATCGGAACTCCTTGTGAACACTACAGCAAGAAAACCTATCCTTTAATGCGGAAACCGTACTCCTGCAGGACCTACTCACAAAGTCACAGAGGGATTCTAACTAGAAATAATACCCCTGACGCGTGTTTGAGGCATCTTCTTCAAGTTGCCAAGACGATTCTACTGAGTAAGAAGTCTAGAGGTCCCAACTATTGGTTTTGTGGTACGAATCGAAGAGACCATTTGAGGTACTACTCTACGATACCAGTTGTACTACTATTCTATGGTTCAAAGCTTGTGATCGACACTGGAAACCTACGTTCCACGGGTTGTGAAGATACCTGCCTTGACCAGAAGAGGTTACCTCTTGAACTGATCGGGAGAATAGCCCTTGCCACAGAGACGAATTGAGGGAAACAGTAGCATCAACACTTCAGCGTTTTTGCAGCTAAGTGACATTTCTAGCAGGCCAAATACAGAAGAACTTTGATTTTTCTTTTCAACATTACGCTTTATGAAGCCGAAATCTTTTCGATGAAGACACCTACATTTTATTAATCACCAGCTACATTTTATTAATCACCAGCTCCTATTTATTTACATTTGTTCAGAAGTAATTGATCATTAAATTTGTCATATGTTGTTTTACAAATTCATAGTTGATTTAGTTATTACAGGGAGAATTGCACACGTGTGAATCAATATCTATAATATATATCTATATAGAGCCAATAAGAAGAATTGTACTGTTAATTCAGTGTGGGGGCTTGTACGAGCAAAATTAAATTATATAATACCTCTTCACAAAAGGCGGCGGGTAGATAAAAGTTAACATTGCTAAGACACATTCAGCATTGTTCTTGACTTCTGAAATATCTTGTGAAGACTGCCTCAAGGTAGAAGCATCAACATCCTTCTATCTGCATCTCTGCCAAGAGTATAGCGCCATTTCTGTCTTAAGTCCTAAGTATAATACCATTTATCCTGTATTCAGTTTCTTCCTTCCCATTTCTGCCTTCCACAGAGCAAGTAGGCCCGTCAGCACACCCAGACACTTGGAAACTATAATTAACAAAACACATTTATACAAACTAAATACAAGCGAGCTAATTGAAAGTAAATATTTAAAAAAAAATTAAATAAGAAACCTTCTGCCGGGAATCTAACGCAGAACATTTATGTAGAAGGTAAACGATCTAATCACTAAACCACGGAAGCGACTTGGTGATGTGGTTTTTATTTAATTTTAACTATTTTAATGATTGCCTCCCTCAGTTATCGTTTCGTTATGTAGTTAGGGACATGCCAAGACAGTTATACGAGAAGAGGATACTGTGCTGCTAGTGGGCCTCGCAGCAGACTGACCACGTGGCCCGAAATGTTTCATCCTGTTTCTTCATGTACTCTGTACGTGGTTGGACACACGGGCGCAGCTCTTTTCAGGACAAGCCCTTATCAGGGCTATATAATGCTGGCTGATAATTACTAGTGGTCCTTTTCAGGGCGCAGTATTTATGAACACCGCTCTCGAGTTGACAGAGTGTAATAACAAACTCATACTAGCTCGGGCGTTGGCGTAGCTGGCGAGTCCTTTTTAGGGCTTTATGCTAGCAGATAGATAATGTTAGTCCGTTTCAGGTCTTAGTATCTATCAACGCTGATCGGGTTAGCAGTCAACAGAGTTGAATTTTTTTTATGGTAAATGCGCTCTGATATAACCAAATAGATTGAAAGGTCGCGCCTCGCCAGAAGCAGGGAAAAATATAAATAAAAGTTGACAGAGTGTTGTCTTATTTTTTGATGGTAGTTGCGCTGTGGTTTAACCGATAGACTTCGGTCTGAGTTGAGAGTACCTCGCCACAAGAAGACAAATACAATAACCAACAAGAAAACAAAACTGAAAGAGTTTCAGCCGTTTCCATCTCTAAGCATTCTTTATATGTAGCTTTCTAGCATCATTCTTCCCTTGTACACATTAAAGTATATTCCACTCCCATTAAGCATAGTGGGTAGATATACACGCAACCCTTTATGTCCGCGAGGGTTCGGTTCTTCAGAAACCTCTAAGGAGCTAAGTAGCTCGTTGAGCTTCATTTATGCACGTATTAATGTACTAATGTTAATGTAAATAAGCAAGGTAATTCAGATCAAAGGTGACTCAAACAGTTTCTAACTTAAATAAGCTACTTTGGTTATTCCTGCACTTATTTGATACATTAAAAGTGTGCTGTTCCTGAAGGTCCTGGTTGATTGTATGGGTCGTTTATCGAAGACTCTGAAAACTGATATTGGGAAGAGAAATACCTCATGAACTCCGCTGTCGTTGGTTGTCTTGCTTTTCCCCTTTCTTCATCAATATTAGGTTATACTGTATAAAATTATTTTCGAGGAAAATATGCAATACCTTCCTTAGTAGGCATGCTACAATATACTTTAGAAGCCATTACAAATCAACGCATTCATTCCATTGAACTACCGTACAGTTTTTTTTTTTTTTTTTTGGGGGGGGGGGACGGGGGCGGGGGGGGTGTAAAAAAATCCAGTTTCGCAAATGAGATTATCAATCGCAATGCTCAGATCGCGTATACCTAAATTTAGTTCACCTACAAAAAATAGGGATGTAAAAAATAGATCGCGCCTATTCGAATTCACGCGAATAGAACTCGCGTAAATAGGGGGTTGAGTGTACTCCATTTAACTCGAGTCATATCCTACTGCCTATTGGTAAGCTTTGGCACAGAAAGGCGAGCATGTTCGCCACTCCTTTAATGAAAATAGCACTAGGATTGCTTTAGACCGGTGTTTCTCAATCCGTGTTCTGTGGACCCCCTGAAGACCGCCTAAGGGTTATGCCTAAGGGGCCCAAGCATGCCCGTAACATACATTAAAAAGTACTCTGGATGCTGAAGAAGTAAGTTATAACGAGCGTGATTCCCCAGTCTACTTAATGGGAAATGGAAAACTCAATGGCTTTGAAGAAGGAAACTAGTCACCCTCACCTCATAATACTGAGACCTGGTCTGTAACACTTCACTCCCCTACGGTAGTATTCGCGTTGGGGCTATCTTTATCCTGCTAACAATCTTTGTTCCTTTTTGCTGATTGTGTTGTTGTTATTGTCTCCCTTTTCACTTGTTTTAACGGTACCTTTAATTTTCTTCTTGATTTCACTTTGAAAGTAAGAAACGTCTATAGCCGTTCGTCTTGACCTGTCACATCCCTCATAATCCCCCGCCCCTTGTCTTTAATGAGCCGTACGTTTTTCGTTGAAATGGGGCGGGCGGTCTACAGAGCTCGCATCACAAAGGGACAAGTATGCTTCACCCATCCCAGCAGTATCTTACTTACCGTTCCCATACTTCCTGACCTGAGCGTAATCATGTGATTATATCTTTATGTCAGAGACGGATTTCATTTTCGACCTATTTAACGCATCTTCATTTACATTTAGTTTGTCTACCTGCAGTCTACCATAACAGTTCGTATTCCGTTAGCGCCAGCTCCGTTACTCTTAATTTACTTCGGTTGAACAGGAAGAATACAGTACGCCATAATAAAGTACTGTAATTTTTGCTGTCAGCGCATTTTTTGGCCCTTTAACAACTGCCTTGTCTTTTTCCGTTCTTGCTTTATTTTCTTTTACTTTTAAATGAATTAATGGTTTTGTTTTTCGACTTTTGCCCCAGACGTACTTTAAGACAGCGAGGAATTTCCATTAGTTTAAACCTAAAGACGTTTGTTAGATTCCAAACGGCGTTTGCTGTTTGTCGTAACGGTTGAAAAAAATTACCTGTTGGGAAGCTGAAACTTAACGAACCCTGACGATGTCTGACAGCGCAGGGTGAAGTTATTAAAGTGAAGTCGAGGAGGTGGGTGATGCTGGGTTGTTGCATGTAAGGGATCATAACAGCAAATTAATGATCTAGTGCAGTGCTTCTTAACCCTTGTTTGTGTGTTCCTTGGACACCTTTGATTGTCCAGTAAAGGCTGTGAACCTCTTATTAGAAAGAAAAAAAATGACGTAAGTGCAGAATTTAAAATTGTACATATTAAGATTGTATGTTATGTACACGGACCCCTTAAAATGCGGTGCCTAATTGGGCAGGGAGGATAGTCGCGGTTCCGCTCCCGTAGCTGGCGATGTTGTCGTTCGGAAGGTCCTGGGTTCGAGTCTCCAGTAAGCCTATCGCTTCTGTTGTTTTTCTGTTGTGTAGTTTTCTATTTCTTAATTTCTCACGAATGCCTGAAACATACCCTTATGTGTATTATTTATAAGCCTCGGGTTTCCTCTCTTTATTTGTTAGAATATATTCATGGACCACAGGGGCCAGTGGCACACATGTTAGGAAGCCCTGATTTAGTCTGCTTTTTGTTTTCATCAAACGCTAAAGAGACCGTGAAGCCACGGTAGCTCAGTGGTTAGTGCACTGGCTTCCTAGCTCGGTGGTCCATGGTTCGATCCCCAGTTGAGGCGGGATTTTGTAGACCGCAAACGGCTCCGAGGTCGACCCAGCCTCATGAATTGGGTACCAGAGCAACTCTGGGAAGGTTAAGGCGGCCGGCGTGATTCTGACCACATCACCCCTAGTGTGACGATGATCAAGAAAATATGGGCCTAACACCATACTCCCAATGTGCCTTAATGGACGTGTAACGGGATCCTTTACTTTTTCACCTTTAAAGAGACGGTGTGTTTTTAAGGAAGGTGTTCTGTTGATGAATGCAGTATTATCCGTGTTATTGTACGTGTGTGCGCGTTTTGAGGAGACACAGAAACACCCGCCTATCTTCCTTTGTGCTAGGACAGGGGTCGGGAACCCGCTGCTCGCGAGCCGCATGCGGCTCTTTGAGCCATCTCGTGCGGCTCTCGGCTCTCTACTACTTAACTCTTAGTGAATGAGGGATACCATGTGCTTTTTTTTCATGCGGCTCTTCAGTTTGTTAACATGGAGACAAAATTAAATATTTGGCTATTTGTCACGGAAAGGTTCGCGAGCCCTGTGCTAGGACAATCAGCAAGAGCTAACTCTCAGTGATCGTACATCAAGGACAAGACAGTGTGCTAGGACAGCGCAGTTTCTGGCTTCTGCCCTGAGTGAGTAGGAAAGTCACAGCAACCCCTAACATTACGTTGGAGGACGAGAGCTCTGAAGCACATCATATCTTATCATAGATACATCTTTTTTTTACTCAGTGTCCCAGTTTGACGTAAAAACGTAAACAGGGGCTGACGTTAGCACAGTAATAACGTTCCACAGAAAGAAAAAAAAAAGATGTTATACATAACTTTACCTAACTTCCATGTCAACCTCAGGTGAGCTCAGTAGGCGTAGACAGTAAAAAACCTTCACATGGGTTCAGTTTCAGAAAGAAAAGGGGGGAGAAAGAGGGGGGGGGGGGGTTTCTGGTTACCTGAACATTGGTACGGGCGCCAAGAAAACGAACGTTGCCGACCTTCAGCATTACTTATTTTCCTACCTGCTTGCTTGCCTGTTTTTTTTATTTTGTCGTCTGTGGGTTTCCTGCTCAGGTTGGAAAATGGGGTTTTTAACGTGGGTCCAAATCGTACACGGCCAAGGAGAATATGAACTTGGTGGTGCTTCTCACTCTCTCTCTCTCTTTTCCTCATCTCTGTGTAGGGCCTATATGTGTGTGTTCATCCGGTCCCGCTCATCTTTCCGTTAACAGCTGCACAGAACCACATAGTGTTAAATTACACTTCCATTCATTCATGTATGCATATTTTGAGCCCTCTGTTTATCCTTTTTTTTTTTTTTGAGCGATGTCACTTTCTTTCAGTTTCCAGTGCCTCTCATATGTTAACCAAGTTTCTGCGGCGCCCCCCCCCCCTCCCGCGCGCTCCACCCAAAAAAAAAAAATGTCCTGGTGTAGGTATCCTCTCAACTTAAGATGTAAGCTACAACGCCCACCTGGTCAAGGTAGCCAACATTAAAGAATGTTTACACAGCTCACTTCCACTCCCCTATTTTCCTCTCTACTCTTCGAGTCATTAGAAGTGGATATTTCAATTAGTCCACCTTTAAAAAAGGGAGGTGGGGGTGTTGAAAAGGGGAAAATAGATGGGAGGAAAATAATACACGGGTGTAGTGAATCTGTGTGTCAGTCGGTCTGTCGGTTTGTCTGTCCTGTCTGTGTGTGCACCGGTTCGCTCATACACCCGCAGTCGGAGACAAATTCAACGTCATAAACAGTTGTCATGCGTGCATTCTTTCTCAGCCATATCTGACATGAAAATGCGTGTACATCTGCGATGTCTGTGCAATGTGTTGCACGGACATTCACTCTCAGTCATATCTGACATGAAAATTCGTATATATATTGCAATGTCTGTGCAATGTATTGTACGGACATTCACTCTCAGCCATATCTGACATGAAAATACGTATACATTTGCGATGTCTGTGCAATGTGTTGTACGGACATTCACTCTCAGTCATATCTGACATAAAAATTCGTATACATTCACTCTCAGCCATATCTGACATGAAAATTCGAATATATTTGCAATGTCTGTGCAATGTATTGTACGGACATTCACTCTCAGCCATATCTGACATGAAAATTCGTATACATTTGCGATGCCTGTGCAATGTATTGCACGGATATTACCCCTAAGGTCATATCTGACATGAAAATTGTTGCTGATAGTGACAAAAACAGGGTTGCTATTTGCGTTGCGTATTACTCTGACATCCTCCCTTCTCGCCCACCCTCCTCTCTTCGTCTCCCCCCCCCCCCTTCTCGCCCTCCCCCCTCTCTTCATCCCCCCCCCCCTCCCCCACCCGGAAAAAAAAATGTTTTCTGTTGGAAAGATGTTGCTTTCACAAATTGACTTTTCAGTTCTCTGTTACAGAGTTCACAAAACAAATGTTGTCTTTTCCCGCTACATAAATGTTCCCATTTCAATGAACGGTGTGTATTTTCACTTGGAAGATATTTACATCACGTGGGCTGTTGGTTTAATATAGAACTGCAGAGATCGTGAGTCGCTGGCACTTGAAAGTAACGGAATGCACGATGGAGTCCCACCTTCATGTTATGCAGTTAATGATTTTTACAAGCAAGGGCTGCCTATTTCTTCCGCAGCGAATGTTCCTCTTATTTCTGTACTTGTTTGACTTCTTTGAGGTATTCGCCTTCTTATAGGCACAATCTTTCAGCCTAGACCGAAGTCTGTCGGTTATATCAGAACCACAAGTTGCCATTTAAAAAAAGTACTCTGTCAACTCAGATGCGGTATCGATAAATACTAAGCCCTGAAAAGTACTGCTTGTATTTGTCAGATATCGTGATGAAGATCTGATACAGGCTAGTCCTGAAAAAGGACTGCCAATTGCGGCGACGCTGATGAGGTACAGTGTACCGTGCTAGAAACGTATCACATTATGTGCTATCTGTGTCGTTTCCCTAACTACTCATTCCGCTTATCCATTCTGTGTTTCTTGGTGCGTTAGTTTATGCATTGAATTCGACTATGTTAGGCCAGGGGGAACACCACCCTTTGTGCCTGTAAGAACACCTCAGGGAAGACAGAAAAGGAGAGGTGGTTCCCTATTGTATAATTTTGTTAATATTTAAATATGAGTATTGCCTTGTTTTGACGAGGCGTACCAGTTCAGTATAGACACTATCGGCTGTACACGGGTGCGTGTCCAAATATACTGCCTTGTTATTATTCATATGTCCTGGGACATTTTTGTAATATTCTTCATTGAGCCTTTAACCTCTGATTGAGTCATAACCCCATTTGGTCTTTTCACTTCAGATCGAGCCATGATCCATTATCTTTCACTTCTGATTGCGCCTTGATTCCTTGAATCTGTAACGTCTGATCGAGTCATAATCCGTTGCGTTTCATTTCTGATTGATTCATAATTCGTTGAGTTTTCATTTCTGCTTGAGTCATAATCCGTTGAGTCTTATACATCTGATTGTTTCTTGGTCCATTGAGGTTCTGTTCTGATTGATTCCCGATCCATTCAGGTTCACTTCCGATTGTCATGATCCGTTGTGCTCTATGTTTATTTCGATTTCTTCAGTCGAAATTTCTTACTTTTTGGTAAATGGATTTGTTTCAGCAAAGAAAAGTGATAATCCAAACCGTATGATCTTTTATATTTGGACATGCTCTAATATAATCTACCGGTCTCGTGCCTATACTGAACCGAACGCGCCTCGTCAATCGAGGCAAAACTCATGTTTTTAAAAAATTGTTTCACTCGCCATTCATTGCCAGCGTTTCGTGGAATCTTACTAATTAGCTGTCCAGACAGTTCAAGTTTGGTATTTTAAAAAGTATATACCGTAATTAATGTTGGTCATTCTTAATTTCTTAGACGTTTGTCCGGTAAAATATTAATGGATGGTTGCTAATGTGGTTGGAGTGTACACTTTATTTTAAAATGTTACGTGGGTTGTGCATATTGATTCCTGCCATTAGATTGACATTTGCTGTCTTCTGTCTTTCTCAGCATTGAAGAGGAAGCTGATGTTGAGGAGGTCGGTTAATGAACTGGTGGATCGAGGCATCTACCCGCGTGAGTATACTTGTACATTTTGGTTCATTAAATCTTGCGACACAGTTTTGCCCTGACTTCAAGTGTCGACATTCGTGGCTTGTATGGCAAAAAAACTGCCGTACATATCATCATCATCATCGGTATCACCACCATCATCATCATCACCATCATCATGACCATCATCATCATCACCATCATCGGCATCACCATCATCATTTTCTGTTTCGCTTATTATAAAGCATGGAGCCACTATTGCAGCTGTCCTCTTTGTAGGAAGCCCTGGCTCAGGCATGTTATACAGGGCGATTAATGTGTGGTTGTTCATGAGGCTGGCAACTTTACCATGTACAACAAATTGTTACAGAAATCACCGCTGTTTGAGCACGTCAATGCTTGGTGCAGGTTTCCTGCAAGGGGACCGGCTATAGTGGTGACTCCGTGCTCCCTAAGGAGCGGAAAGGAAAATGATAACGATGATGATGATGATCTTGATGATGTTGAGGGTGATTATGATGATGATGTTGATGGTGGCGGTGTATTAGACAGACCCAAGTGGAAGTGTGCAATGCTCCAACAGTTGTTTTGAGCAAAGACCAAGAAAAGAAATACATTTTAATCCAGCGAACTTGGAGCCACCAATCAAGGTTTGAAGATCATGCGTCTAGCTTGCCGCTAACAGCGGATGCTGGTAATTTCAGCAGCAGAGAATGACTGGTGAGATTATAAAGGGAAGGTACGGAACATGTTGGCTAAATGACTGTTGAAATGGCGAACTAACAGTATATATTTGCTAACAGAGTCATTTTTCATAATCTACATTCTTGAACGTCTGTGCCAGACTTGAATATGATGTATACTGTATATATATAATCGCGCACTTTCTGATAACACAGCTTGCCTTTGTTGATTTTATCTAGAACTCTTTTCCGTGCACCGCTGTATTTATTATATAAATAGTGCGAATTTTTGTCCGAGTTACATCTTCTGTCTGTGCACTATAAATATACCAGCTCTTATCTTATCGCATGGCGGTGTCTTATCCTTCTAACATGCCGCTTCATTATTATTGAGTGTATCGTTTACCTGAGGTTAATTTGCTTGTAATTCAAAGCTGAAATGTGGAAAATAAAGGCAGAACGCCAGTTGTCTTTACCCTGTATTAATAGATGTCCTTCTTTTGTTCATGTACCGTTCTGTAATAATATACAGCAATACCCCGCTCAGCGCTCTTAATTCGTTCTTGATAACTCGAACGCGAATCGAAAAAGCGTTAACCGAACATTGATTTTCCATAGGAATTAATAGAAATCAAATTAATTCATTCCTAAGGCAAAGAAAACTGTAAATAGCTCAGAATTAAGTAAAAAGTGATTTAAAAAAAAACAAAACTAAATAAGTAACAACATTTATTAACTACATATAATTATAAGACATATTGAACATAACCGAAATATTTTATATGCACTTACTTAAAAAAGAAAAATGATTGGACTTAATCGCTGCTACTGTGAAGCTTGTGGCTACGGTTGTCATGGTTGTCACGGCAGAGCTGTCTTCATCATCAGATGAAGGTATTCTAGGTGTTGAAAACGTTTTTCTGGCTCCAGATATAGAAGGCATTACTGTTTGGTTAATGGGAGCAGAATACAAGGGGATTGACATAAGTCTTGGGCCTGACCATGAAGCAGTCACAGGAGGAAGATGAAACTTGGCACATTTAAAGTTCATCATTGATAAGATCTTTCTTTGGGAGACAGACGTCATCATCAGTTGATAAACTCTTTTAATACAAGACCCTTGCCCTGAGCAAGAGACATGCTGAAAAATCTGAAGCTCACTCGAACATCACCAGAGTTAAATACTGTGTTGTTGTGTTGCTCGTGGTTTGAGTATGGAATGTCAACTTGACCTACGCAGTGGTGTGTAGACATAGATTGAGTGTGTAATATGCGAATGATAGGAAGAGTTCGTGGTGTTGACAAATGTTCTTTTCTCACACTCATGTATGGCTGGAAGTCATCGACACCAACGACTGTGTACCTTTACTACAGTTTAATTGGACGTACACACTCGACAGCACAGATAGTGACAAATTACAGGTTGGCATAATACATCATGGTACAGTGGATAAATGGTCTTGCAATGTTACATGGGCACTCATGTAGAATAATAGTATAATGGACTGTCAATAGCCAAGCACTCAGTATTGCCCATATATATATCATCTGAGTTTACTGACAAAGCACGTCAGATTATAAACAATATCCAAGATGACTTCTAGACCTAATCTCGTCTAGTGAAGATTCCTTAACATAATGTCCAGCACAGATTTTTCCATATAATCAAATTGAACCGCTAGCAATGGGTTCTCATGTGTAGCAGTGATCTCTGGACTAATCAAGCGATAATACGGGCATCCCTTTTCTCTTCTTGAAAGTCACTAAATGTTTTTACAAGATGGCTTCTCTCGTGAGCTGTCACTCACGTTTGGATACAGATAATGAATCTGTCTTAAAGTTAGTCATTCATTAAATGTTTCATTGCTCTGTAGATTCTATCATGATACAATTGACTGCATTCTACAGGATATAGTGCTGCTAGGAATCAGAGTCGTTTTCCATCTAGTTAAATGCATCCTCTCAGATGTACAAGTCATACCTATCGAAAAACGGTGGCTTCGTACGAGAGTTCAAAAGAGTATCTTTTATTACCTGCGTATCAGAAATATGATTCTGCCATTCCTTGGCAATAAGAATAAACACTGGGGTAAAGCATACACGATAGGTCTAGACGACTATCACTTTCCCCATAAATATAGAGATCACTTTTTCCCGGCGACAAGCCGACATAGCAAAACACAGCCCCCATGATCAGGGCGAAGCCAAAACACACCTCTCTAGAGACACATCCGCCGAACAGCCTTTGACCTCTCTAGAGACAAAAGAACATATAGTTCGACTTAGATATGTAAAGATATACAGATATAAGACAGACTCGTCCTACTCAGCCAAACAATACACATAAATTCAGGCCATAGATATTCTGAAGCAAGAACAATCTATTACTACCCAAACAAAGAATAAATCACAGTAAAACTGGATTCATCCGCGGAGTTCGATCGAAAGAGACGACACAACTTTCAAGGGAAGTAACTCAATAATGACTTTTCCTTAAGCACTAAAAAATATCTATTTTGTTTACAAAATATTTGCGAACATAACAAGTATACCAATGTATAATATTGTAAGATATCAAAGACTGCACGTAACAGTCTTACCACACCTCCCGGGAAAAAAAAATGGAACATTTTTTTTTTTTTTTTGAAATACATCTAGGAGCAACGTACAATAGGCTCACAACGCATGAATAATGCGCAGATGAAAATATCAGGAATAAATATAACGCCTAATATGAGGCTAAGTCGACATATGGAGCGACTGGTGAGAATGTGTCTCATAAACTGAGAGAAATTATTTCTCTACAAGTATATTTTTCCAGGAAGGTGTCATCAAAGTATAATACAATTCTGGCAATTACACGATGCCTAAAAAATTCATACCATAGTTTCGTATTAGATATCTTACATTTATGATTTATGAAGAAAAATCATCAAAGCACAGCGGTGAATAAACATCAATGAACCGCTATGTAGTGATACAATCATTATATTATTAAATTACAAATGTGTATCTATGATGATATAGAAAAGGAACTACTATAGAACTAGACATATCAAGAATTCTAAGCCCTAATAGTTATGTGGAATCATGTGGGCATCTTGACAGAATGTCTGCCATCACATTATCTGATCCACGAATAGCTCGCACAGAGAAATGAAAAGGTTGAAGAGCAATTGCATATCGAGTAGACCTCGAGCTCTTCAAATTCTTACTCTGTATAGCAGTAAGAGCTTTTTGGTCGGTTTTCTACTATGAAATGTGCGCCTAGAAGGAATCTCTGTAGTTTGAGGATCGACCAAACCATAGCTAATAGCTCACGGTCTAAAACCGAATAATTCCTTTCTGCCGCATTAAGTTTTCTGGAAATATACATTACAGGATGCAGAGTTCCAGAGTACTCTTGCATTAGTGCCGCTCCAATCCCAGTGGATGAAGCGTCACTACGAAGAACGAATGTCTTATCTTTAGTAGGTAGCACTAAAATAGGTGGTGTTGAAAACAATGTTTTAATCTTATCCAGAGAGCATTGGCATTCCTGAGACCAGTGGACCACATTAGGCGAACCTTTCTTTAGAAGTGTTGAGAGAGGTGCCATGATAGAGGATAGATTCTGAATGAATCTGCCATAAAATTGAATAAGACCTAACAGACTTCTCACCTGTTTTTTTAGTCTTAGGGATTGAGATGTTAAGTATCTTACTAGTATTATGGTCCTCTGTCTTTAGGAAACCATGACCAACTCGGTGGCCTAGGAAAGAAATTTCGCTAAAACCAATATAGGCTTTAGAGGGTTTCGCTGTCAGGTTGTGCTCACGCGCAAAAGTAGACAGCAATTCATCTAACCCTGAATAGTGATCTTCCCAAGTATCGCTGAAAAGACAGATGTCGTCTAGATATGCAATGACATCTGACCGATAAGATAGGATTCGGCGCATCATGCGTACGAATGTAGCTGGTGCGTTCATAAGACCGAAAGGGCATAAAATTCCATTGGAACAAACCTCTAGGTGTTGAAAAAGCCGTGAGAGGTTTGGCGCGTTCAGATAAAGGAACTTGCCAATATCCTTTAGACAAATCAAGTTTAGTGAAAAAATGAGATTTGGAGAGTCGAGTAAGTAGCTCTTCCAGTAAAGGCATAGGTTCGGCATCGAACTTCGTTACTTGATTCAATTTTCGATAGTCAACGCAAAGACGTATGTTATTGTCTTTTTTTACGCACAATAACCATCGGCGAAGAATATGCAGAGGTGGATGGTTCGATTCGATTATTTTCAAATCTATCATCTCATCATCCAACTCTTTCTCGACCTGTGCTTGAAAATGTATAGGTATAGGATAAGGTCTAACCCTAATAGGAGTATGGTCAGTTAGAACAATGTCATGTTCAATGACATGCGTTTGTCCAGGGATGTCAGTGAGTACATCCTGAAAATGTTTGCAACATAGTTGAAACTTGTCGCTGTTCTCCTAGAGACAAATCAGGAGAGACAGTAACGTTCTTCCATGATTCACTGGAATGAAGTGGGATCATTGGAAGAGGAAGATTTACATCTGAAAAACTTGTTTCCTCATCCTGTATCACGGACAGTGATGAGTAATGACCATGTTGTACTGGAGAATTGTCCGTTGCTGGGAAAATGGGTTGCAAATAATCCGGACGTTCATGGAATTCAGTAAGCATATTGATGTGGAAGGTTTTATGCTTCCCATCAATATCGACAATATAGTCGACATCGGAAATTTTCGATATTATATCGTACGGACCTTTCCAAGAAATAAGTAATCTGTTTTCCCTACAAGGTAGTAATACAAATGCTTTGTCACCAGGACAAAGTTGTCGTAAGCATCTCTTCTTATTGGCAAATTGCCTTGCCTTCTGTTTCGCAAATTCAGAAGAAGAAGTTGCTAATTTGCATGCTTCGATATTCTTTTGTCTCAACGCGATGACATATTCGTAGGATGACTTTGTGTCATCGTCAATATTGTCAGCTGTTATGAGATCATGAAGCAACGACATAGGGCCACGCGGACGCGCGCCAAAGACGAGTTCAAAGGGAGAAAATCCTGTATGTTCATTGGGTACCTCTCTGTAAGCGAAGAGGGCCGCAGGTAAAACTCTGTCCCAGTCTTGAGGATGATCCTCAGTTATCTTCCCCAGTAAGTTTTTAAGTGTTCTATTAAGGCGTTCCACCATACCATTAGACATTGGATGGTAGATACTACTTAAAGATCTATCTATCTGCAGAGTAGACATTACTTGAGACATGGTATCTGATATTAGTTGGGTGCCATGGTCTGACAATATCTCTCCGGGGAACCCCAGACGAGAAAATATCAGCCAAAGAGCATCTGCAATATCAGCAGTAGTAATGCTCTTCAGAGGAATAGCCTCTGGCCAACGTGTGCACATATCAACACACGTCAAGATAAACTGATGTCCTCTGGCAGACTTGATCTTAAATGGACCAATAATGTCTATGGCCATTTTTTGAAACGGCCGAATAGGAATGTCCGCCGCCTGAATGGGTGCAGCATGCCGTGGACCTTTGGATTTAACTTCCTGACATACTTTACAAGATCGACAATAAATCCGTATGTCCTTGTTTACCAATGGCCAAAAGAAAGCCGCAAGGACTCTTGACTTAGTACGGGAAAAACCCATGTGTCCAGCACACTGAGAGTCGTGAGCGTGCTGCAAAATTTGAACTCTCAAATTCTTG
Organism: Oreohelix idahoensis; assembly: GCA_024509875.1. Classification (NCBI taxonomy): domain Eukaryota; kingdom Metazoa; phylum Mollusca; class Gastropoda; order Stylommatophora; family Oreohelicidae; genus Oreohelix; species Oreohelix idahoensis. The sequence continues at coordinate 29,418 of JAMPIV010020368.1, forward strand.
GGAACCAGGATTTGAGAATGACTTGACGTAATGGAGTCTTGAACCATACGTACAAGTACGCCATTCTTCTTTGTAATCCACGATTTACGACTTGTGTCTTTATTCGGATCACCTTTAGTTGCAAGAATGAAGAATTTCTTCAGAGTGGGATCATCTTCTTGCTGTTTTATAAACGAGTCACGAGAAATTACCAAGGGATTATCTTGGTTATGCACTTCATTATCTTCAGTAGATGAAGTTTGAGGCATATTAAGAGCCTGAGCTCTAGTGACTACAGCGTTAGCAATCTGCATGTTTTGCCTTTCCCACGTGGAAATGTGTTGCGGAGTGCATTCCTTGACTCCATGAATGCGACCGATGATGAGGTCAGCGATCGGATTCGGAAGAAGACATGCGTGTACATCTCCTGTAAAGAAAGGAGTAGCAATCCTAATGATAGCAGTAGAGTATTTCTCTAATGTGCCGCCAAATGTTACACATTTGACTACTTGTCCAGTGGCACGGGAAGGATCTACGAGTGACTGCCTAACACCAATTGTGGTGCATCCAGAATCAAATAGCACAGAGACTGGATTGTTATTCACTAAACCCTTATGTAAGACAAGAGAACCTCTTCCATCATGCGCGACTGATGCGGAAGAGCAGGAAGAGGATGGCCACAGCTTAAAGTAGACACTGTGGTTGGCTCAAATAACGTTTTGCATTGGGGGCACTGAGATGCTCTCCCAAAATCAAAAGCGGCACATGCCATATTACTAGCATCATTATTATCTTTACTCTGTTTATAGGCTTCATGGGACTCTTGTTGTACAGAGTTTGCCTGAAAATGTGGTTTATGTCTTTTGTTTTGAGATCTACCTCGGTTATTATCACCTCTGTAGTTATTGTTACCTCTATTGTAACCCCTATTTGGGTTTGAGTCATAGTTCCCTTGGTTACCATTATCATATTCATTATAATGAGTATCTCTGTAATTATGATCTTGTTGACTCCAAGACGGATAACCCTTATAGTTTCTATAATTACTTCCTCTACGGAAATTCCTATAATTATGACCACCCCTGTGTCGAGAGCTATCAGGTCGTCTCCAGTTCTTTGAAGAAGAACCCTGAAATGATTGGTTACCTTGGTTTTGATAACTATTATGGTTACCTTTTTTATCAAATCTGTTTTGAGGTCCCTGAAATCTGTGTGAATAATTGGGATTGTATGGTGTTGCTGAAGCAACTGGCATACTCTCCTTAATCTTAGTGTTGCCAAAAGTCACGTCGGGGTGTGCAGTGACATATTGGGAACAATGCTCTATTCCTTCCATTTCCCATTATTAGACGTAGGATTTGTGGTTATACGCTGCTCATTGTACAAGCATAAATTCACAGGAAATGGGGTTTGTTCTAACACATGACATAATCTATAATCCTTGGAATCTCTGAGCAACAAATCCATAAGTCCTTCATATATACGTTTTTTACTGTTATTTGGAAAGCTCAATCCAAACAGTAATCAACTGTGATCTGACGACGTGCCTGTTGCAGGTGAATTACTGAGAATTCTGAACACACCGTCTCAAGGCACCATCGTAAAAAGTTTAAATAAAAAGGCGATAGCCTTTCACTCACATTAGCTTGGTATTTTTTTTTATCAAAGCCGCCCTAGATATCTAATGGAAATCATAATTTCCCTTTATCTGCATTTCTGACGGGGACTACAAGTGCATATATCTAGTCAAATAAGATTCACTCTTTTTCAAGTTTTCATGATAATTGATTAGCGTATTGTGATTATATCCACATTATCCTTGTACGACAAGAACGTTTCAAATCTATCCAGACCAGAATGTAATAATAAAGCGTCACTGGACTGACCTTGAACGGCTGGAACAACCTTAATTCCTTGTAAGTAGAAGGTTTACCATTACCTGACGGTATGCCGTGATTAGAACTGATTAACATTACTCCATACTTGTCAATCTCAATTTCTCTAACTAAACTCAATATTCACTGGTATCTCATCAAAATTGCATGTTCTTTTTTATTGGGGCTTTCTTTTTTCTCAGCTTCTCTGTCTAATCTTTTTTGTTCAGCTTCTCCTCGGTCTAAATCTTTTTTTGTTCAGAGGGCATCAATCCCTGTCTAATTCATTGGGTTTGGATTCAGCAATTCCTCTGTCTAATCTTTTTTGCTTCAGCTTTCATGCTGTCTAATCTTTTTTGTTTAAAGGGCAGCAGTCTCTTACTTCTAATTTTGTTTTTATGTTCAATCCCACGGATCTTCAAATCTCCTTTTGCTCAGCACCTGCATTCTGCATTCTAATTTCTTTTGTTGTTCAGCAGGGAGTCAGCATCTCAGCTTTCTCTTTCTAATCTGCATTTTTCCTTTTCAGCAGTCAATCAGCATCACGTCTTTTAATCTTTCTTCTGCAGCCAAATAGCTTATTCTCTTCTGCAGGCAGGCTTTTTTCACTCTCTTCTGCTCATGCTTATGCTCATATTGTACATAATTGAGCTAAGCAACTGTCCATTGTTCGTAATTGTGTTTGACGGGCAGCATTCCTTATCAAGGGTATAATTTAAATATTTTTTTTTTTCCTTTGTGTAATGAAGTATTTCTAATGAAGTATAAGACATGATGTATCTAAGCAATAATACTATTCACTATGATTAAGAGCAATAATAATACCACAAGTTCTTAATGACTTTGATTAATCATATATACTATCCACATAGTCTGTGAGGGTACACAATAAGCCTTAATAAAGGTCTCTGTATAACATGTGAAATAATAGAATCAAAGGTACTGGTTTATAACCGATTATATTATCCATAATCCAAGTGCAGTGCACAGGCAATAGTGTCTTATGAAATATACCTATATAAAACATATGTCAACCAACAGAATACAGTAGCAAGATACAAATAGGAAACTGACAATACGAAAAAGAAGCGTTTGGGCAGAAAATCAAATAAATCAAATAATAGGGAGAATCAATGGAAAATAATCACTGAATCTGCAAAGGGATAATACACACACAATAATGACTTGTCCACATGTAGATAGTGTATATATCAGAATTGAGAACTATAAGCTGAAAAAAGAGATAGATAAAGACGAGTAAGAACCGAATGCAAAATTACAAAACAGCATATATTCCCACAACAAAACTAAAAAGAACAAAAGTAAATATTACAGAAAACTAACAATACATTTACAGCTCTTCAACAGCATAACACAATAGACCATTAGTCCTTGCACCCCCAAATTTTTGGCCAACGTATTGAAATTGCAAAACCTAAAGAAAAAACTTTCAGAATTTAACAGCTTATAAGGTTTTTGGCGACCTACCATAAACGAACGCGAGGCAGCCCACAACGAGATCCCGTCTTATGATGTTAAGGTGGATACCTTCTGTTGTAGAGTGGGACTCCGAACCCAAACCTAAAGACACACAACCCGGCTGACATATAAACTAACGTATAGCTGTTAGCATAATAGAATTTAAGACGGATGTATACGCATAAATATGGAATAATACTAAAGGCTCTAATGTGTAACTCGATATGTATGTGTTATGGCGAAAATTAGGCTCAGTTTTACAATACAGTAATGTCGGCTTAAAGTTATTCTTATGAAAAATGAAACTAAACTCTGCCTGACTAATATTTACATTAAAACATTGCTAGGCCTTAAATATTTAAAGTTGGCAGTATAGTAGGGTAAAACAAAGAAGTGATTCAGCCATCTATGAAAGATAGTTGGATGTACTTCTTTAGATTACAAATAATAACTGTCTATTCCTGTTTAATTATGTGACAAGAAATGATCCAAACTTGATCATAGGTGAGAAACATGTCTGTAATGTTATCTAATGTACATAATGTAAGCAACAAGCGCTGTACGCTACATAACTGGCAATTCACCGGTTGGACATGAACACGGAGACGAAGTGTTGACAAAGATGCAAACCAATACCTGCAAGTTGGTTGGTCTTATTACCACAAGGAAAAAACGGTCTGGTTAATCCTTGGTTAAAAAAAAAATATCTGGTTTGACTGAACTTCTGGACAAATAACTTCTCTTTCGCTGCGATGGTCTTAAAACCCCATGAAAGGCTGGTACCACCAGAAATGAAAAGCTGGTTTCCACCCCTGTTGATAGACAGAGGTCATCATCTATTTGGTGGTTGTTGAAAAACTCTTTTAATACAAGTCCTTTCAGCGCACCTGTAGCAAGAGACATGCTGAAATTTTTGAAGGATAATGTCGAATCTCCGAACGCACACTTAGTTACCGCAAAGTGGGTTAGGTTGGTAGGGGGGGGGACCATTGGATAAATATGAGTGTTAAAAATACCTACGTGCAGATTGGAGAATGAGATGATACAGGGTTGAGGTTGTATGTTGACATAATCGAAATGATATGATAATATCTAGTGTGTGGGGTGACAAAATGATATCTATTCCACACACTCTCATTTGTATTTGGGGGGACTGGAAAAGTCACTTTCGACCCCACTCAAACTGGACTTTTGTTGGTTAACTTTTTTCTAAATAAAAGTTTTTAAATTTGGGAACGTTAACACCATCTCGGACAAGCACAAGAATTTTTAGTGAAAAAAAACCAAAAATTTTTTTCACAGGGTATGGGCATTTAAATTAATTTTTTTCCATCTGTAGTAACCTGATGGGATAAATGAAAAAATATTGGGGTTCTTGGCAATTGTTGGTTTTACATACCATGGGCCACCATCTTGCTACATGATGTAATTACTTTTTTTAAATGGGGGATAAACTGGACCTGTCAGGTAAGGGGCCATAGGCCCTCACGGCATATAGCCGCACCCATATATCTTTAGAAAAATTCATTCTGAGGTAATTTCAACTGATGGGGGAAGCCACGGTCCAGGCTTATTAAAAAAAAATTTAACAATATTTTTCCAAGATGGCTTCTGACCAGATCTCGTCAATGGAAGTATTCCTCCTTAACATAATGTCCAGACATGACAGAGATATTTTCGCTATAAATCAAATAGAACCTAGCTGCATATGGTAATCTCAAGTGGTAGTCATCAGTGATCTCTGGACTAATCAATCGATAATACGCATGCATACCCTTTTCTCTTCTTGGAAAGTCACTACATAGTTTTGGTTCCAAGAAGATGGCTTCACTCGTGAGCTGTCAGCTCACGTTATGGGATACAGATAATGAATCTGTCCCCTAAGAAGATTAGGTACATTTCATAAAAACAATATCATTGCTCTGTAGATTCCGGTAAAAACTCTATCTAAGATACCAATTGACCTGTGCATTCAACAGGAAATATAGTGCTAGCTAGTAATCGGAAAGTCGTTTTTTTCAACGAGTCAAAAATAATAGCTCTCGAGACATGTACAAGGTGTGCGTACCAACTATCGAAAACGGTGGCGTTCGAACGAGAGAAGTTCGACAGAGATTAATCATATTTAAATTACCTTGCGTATCACGAAATATGGATTTCTGCCCAGTCCTTGGCAATCAAGTAGACTAAAACACGTGGGGTGTAAAGCCCCCCCCCCCAAAATACGACTATAGGTTCCCCCCCCCTAAGGACGACTAACACTTTTCCCACCATAAAGTATAGAGGAATCGACGTTTTTTTCTTATTTCCCCGGCGACAAGCCGAACCTAGAAGCAAAACACAGGACCCCAAGATCAGGGGGACGAAAGCCAAATCAAGCCACCCTCTCTAGGAGAGACTATGCCGCACTGAATATGCCTTTAGACCTCTGTCTAGATACAAAATGGAACCAATATAGTTTCGACATAGATATGTTATAATGATAATACAGGATAATAAGGACAATACTCTCCGTCCCAACTCAGACAATACAAGATCCCCATAAAATTCAGGCCAACTAGATATTCCTGAAGCAAGAACACAACTATTATTAACCTAATCAAAACCAACTAAGAATAAATCGCACGCATAAAGAACAGTTATTCAGATGCCGGCGGAGAATCGATCGATATGAGCAGACGTACTGCAGACATCTATCCAAGTGGACTAACGTCCAACTACAAAATGACCACAATAATTGACTATCCCTTAAGGCAGCTGAAAAAATTACCTATTATGTTTACAAAATAATTTTGCGAAACATAACAAAGAATACCAATGTATAATAATTGTTAAGATTTAAATCAAGGACCTCAAAGACTGCAGCGAAACAATCATTTTGTGCACAGAGTGGGTTGAAGTACGAGTTTGTTTCTCTGTCTTCAATTGGTTTTTTGCCGTTACGTCCGGGAGTTACGTGCACAAACGAGCGCAATGAATCCAATTGACCGTGATCTGTTCTTCTGCCCTGCTTCTGCTGGCTGCTCCTAAAATGATTGACAAACAATGGAAAAAAAAAAGTGGAGGAGAGAAGAGGCCAGAGCTTGTTATGAAAATATATCCCTGAATTATTTCAGGAAGAAAAAAACACCTTACAGAAAATACACCCAGTGAAGAATGGAACCATGTTTCCGTGATTCAGCTTCATATAGTTCGGAAAAATAAAGAAAAGAAATAAACTGTTGTCAACAGTTTTAAAGTAGCGGGGAGTCGCTCAAATGTTGCAGATGCTGGTCTGCCAAGAACCTGTAGAGACCCAGCCACAGAGTGTGCAAGTGATGAAAATAATGCAAGGACAAGATTAGAAGAAAATCAAGAACCCATGGAAGCAGGAAAAAAAGTAGGAACAAATTGTGGAGAATAGCTAGAAAGGAGAAAACTAGAATTTGTAAAAGAACAGTTTATTATAGAATTTTTACTATACACAACAACTGAAACAGTGAGAAAAGTGTAGTGCACGCTTGGTGGTTGTTCCGCCGCACTAGTTGACAGGCACGTGAACAGTAAGCAAACGAGGGGAAAAATTTGCCTGTCAACAGATGGCCCGAGGTAATTGTTGCGTCAGTCAGAAAAAAAAACTTATTTGTAGACAATGGGGTGACAGTAAAAGAAGTGACTAGAGGTACACTCCCAAGATATTACCCCGAGATTTCGCAAAATTGGGCCAAGCATCGACAATGGGAAAACTCCCCCGGTCACCCGCCCCAACACGCTGTCCATGAGCCGAGAGAGCGCAGAAATATCTAAATCTGCAGTAAAAGTATATGGTGCGTGACCTAGTTTTTTTTGTTGACGGTGTCATAAGGATGTCCGTTTTTGAAAGTATAGATCTACCTACGTTGGCAACACAAGTTAAAGACAAGTAACAATGCGATGCTTGCCTTATCAAGACAAGAAGATGGGTTTGGGACTCCATGAAACGAGGGTATATACGGCGCTCACCTCAAAAATCTTCCTATTGCTTCAAGGACATATGGAACGCAGAGGCGCTTCTTTCGTCACAAAGCACGGTGGCACTGGCTTTGTATAGCTAGCAGCCAACGATATTGAATATATGAGAAATTTCTTTTCCACACCCACCATTACTCCAGATTTGTGTTGTATGTGGCTCCATCAGACCTCTTATTTCTATTATGCCCAAATACTTAAAAAATAAAAGAAACGCAAAAAGGAAATCATTTTGACAGCGATGAAGTAAGTTATCTGGCATGTGATTGATTGGTTTTAGTAATATGAAAAATAAGAAAAAAATATGTAGTGGTCTCCTATCTCCCAAGTTCCTTTTTCAAAGGTCAAGCAAATGGTCAGAAGTGGTGTCAATTCAGACAGGGGTGGCTTATATATGAAACGGAAAAAAAACACTATAAACAAAATTGCAGCTCCTCTTTGACATGTCCTTCATGGTCATGCATAGAGGCCCAAGAACTTTATGTCAAATAACGCCCCTTGTATAAATCATGAGACATTTAAAAAAAAAAAAAAAAAAAAAAAAATCGAGATTGCTTTGTCACTTTTGTTTTTCTTTTCAAGAAACACCTTGTAGCAAGTAAGATCTTGTTCTATGTTACTGATTACCATAGAACTGCATTCCATTTTGGGGTCATGCTTCATGAACCCTATGAAATGACAATGCTCCCTTGGGCATTATTCTACGTAACCACCAGCCCAGAATCCTGACTTGGATCTGATGAGCATGAGAAAGCCTTATGGATTATCGGGTGCTCATTCCCAATGGATTCCATAGTGAAATCATAGCGTACCCATAGATCGAATTTTCCATGGGCAGTGGTACCATAGAAATGTGGCAATAAAATGGTCTGAGTCCACCAGTGGAAGTTATAATTATTTTATTTTAGAGCGGGGGATCTCCAGTGTGCAGTACGAAACATGCAAAACGAGACCTCGTACCACCGTGAAAAATCCCCACCGCCACTTCTGTCTAACAAATACTCTTCATCGATCTCTTGAGACAAATGCTTTTCAGAATTGTAAGACATATGGTTCATCTGGCTCTCTTTTATTGTATCAACGCGAATGATTCGTACCTCTCTCTCCGTCTCTTTTCTGCCACTCGTAGTAGAGTGCTCGAGATAAGCTCAATCTACTCTCTCACCGCTCTTCTCTCTCTGGTCTCTCTCTCTCTCTCTCTCTCCTTCTCTCTGCTGCTCTCTCTTCTCCTGTCAAAATGCCAGTTTATCAGTCGGTCAATCCGTGCCTATTCATGCTGTCTTTAGAAGGGCACAACCAAATGTATGGTTCCACATTAGCTCGGGATCGATAGAAGTTGCCATCCATCGAGTACAGTTTTGCAGTGAAAGTGCCCAGAACAAATCCTGGTTAATTTGTCTTTTGCATATCTGATCATTAGCCACCACCGTGCTCTCGCGGCTATGGTAGGTTATTTTCCTCCAAAATTCCATGTTGGAAGTGCCCCTCCTCTTACTCGTTTTTCACGTTTAAATTCCTTCAGGAGGAGAGTTGAATATAAATGTGCAAGAGGAGGAATAGCTAATGAGGCATGGGAAGATAAACTTCATGAGATAGGAAAGAGTTCTATCGAGTGCACCATCAAGACTGTCGCCATGCGTGGATGCCAGCAATTTAATGTAGTGGCATTAGTTCCCAAAATGGAGAAGAGCAGGCTGTGAACTATTGCTCCCGGGTGGCACATGCCTAGATCTTGGTTAGCTGTGATGAAGTAAGTTCGGGCCAAAAAAGATCGCTAGACAATCCTATTCTCCAAGGGTGTCTCTATAATAGTTGGAATGAAATGGAGCTCGTTAATTTCGACAATGTCCAATTAAATTTCTAATTAATTCTCTGCGCATTCCTGCACACGAGTAACAGAGTTTTCAAAAGAACTGGGATTAAGCAAAATCAGCTCAACTAATAATTTATAAAATATATCTGTACTTAGTGCTTAAATTATTGAGAAGACATTCCAATGTTTTTGGCTTTAAAAAAAAGCAGGCGTATTTCTTGGCCATTTACAAATCATATCTGAAGGAATTATAAATGTCAATTTTGTATTGTCTTTGCCTGTCCCCCGCTGATCCTGATGTTACTATGTGCGATTCCTAGGTATGTGATGAGTACTTCAACTTGTACAGAGTCTTTCACACTGCAGAATACTTTGTTCTGACATACATCAGGTATGTTCACTGATTGAGGTCATGCCATGACCTACTTAAATAATTGATGTTTCAAAGCCGCACCTGCTAGGCTATAACTTATTGAAGTCCTATAGGTGCCGTAATTTTTTCACTAGATAGTGTGTTGATGTGAAATATGCCTAGTTATGTCAGAAGCTCATTATCAACTGGCATATTTCGCAGATCTTAACCAAATGTAGAAAAATGTACAGTCTAATCTTATTTCCTCTCTGGACTGATCCTCCTCATGTTGACTGTCTGGCGGCATTCGACCCAAGTCCTATGACTTGTTAGACAACATAAAAATAGAAGTTGGTTGATAAGTAATGGCATACCCTTGTCGTACTCGACAGGTCTTCACATTTTTCTCAATTCAGGTTAGGTTGCTCTGTTCCAACACAAACACGTAAAGAGTGGTTTCCCTTTAAAGATATTACATCAACGACATTTTAAATTGAACGGATTGAAACCTATAGGTAAGCAGATCATATGAATTCCATAAGCCCTCGGAATAAAAGAAATAATTTTACGAACTCTTCTGGACAATCCAGCATTTAAAAGCTAGCCCGAAAAGGAACTGATAAGGCTCTTACAAAGACCAGTAATGCAGAACCTGACAATAGAGACAACTAAGCTGTAAGTACAATGCAGTTTCAGGACTGTTAGGTTATATTCAGATTTGAAGAATCTCAGTATATCAGTGCACAGGTTTATATGAGATTTTTACTAAGATTAAAGAAATCAGTAGTAATTCCAAAATCCAATGCTACCACATTAATATTAATACGTGCAATGTTGCACAGGACTGAACACAACAACCAGAAATACTTGTAACATAGATTAAATTGATTAGATACAAGTTTAAGACAAATACGCCACTTCACTACACAGTAATATGGATCTGATCTGATCTCTTAGCAAGACTGACTCAACTTTAGCAGGTCAGCTTGGCTTTTCCTCAGCTATGGAACAATAGTGTCTTTGATTAAGCGTGTGTCAGTCCTTTAATCATAAAGTTATAGCAAAATTACTGGTGTGCGATTCATATGACAACGTAATTTAGATGTTACCAACGAGGCATTCCTACTACAGAAGTAAATCTTGACTAAACGTTCAACTGTTCTGCTAAAAAAGACAAGCAGATAGAGGATGCGGACAATTACTGTCTTGGGGCAGCTTCCGCCAACCTTCAACATGGAGACGGCAGCTAATGATAATGATCCTCAGACAATACATCCACCGCTGTCACTAGCAACGCAGGTCGTAAATATTGGAAGATTAAGGTGACAGTCTATTGCATGAGAGGCTGGCAAATAACTCATCAGATAAAAGGATAACCTCTACAATAGATGACCCATAATGTGTGGTCCCCGAACTAAATGCTCGTATCCTCTGAACGAATGATCCTGGCAAGAAAAGAGGTGGAAAGCTAATCCCAGGCCCCTCCCCTATCTCATCCCCTATCCTCCATTCGAAGAGGCAAAGAGTTTTTAGTAAGCCCTCTGAGATACAGGAACAGAATGACGGATGCAGCTGCAACTAGGCGTCACACAAAATATGATGCATATTTCCAGCTTAGCAGAGGAGAACAAATGGTAATCTTCATACTCAGCACGTGCCACAGCAGAGTGGGATATGATCTATTCAACAAGCTCAAGACAGGAACTACCAATAAGTGTAATTGTTGCACTGATAAAATGACTGCTGAACATCTGCTTCAAATATGCCCAATATATGATTAACAGAGAAAGAACATATGGTAATCAGCCGCTTCATCCTCCGAGGTTGTTGGATTAATATCCAGTGCCTTCATGTCTCTCTTGCATACATCTTTGAACCTCAGCTGCGGTCGTCTGGTATTCTTTTGCCATTTACCAGTTGTTCGTAGCTTAAAATATGTCTCCGCTACCTGGGACCCACGTATGGTATTTCATCTTCGCATGCTGGCAGACATGGCCAATCCAAGCAGTTCCAGTCGTGCTCTGAATAAGGCGACCATCCTTCCACTCGTGCAGACAAGGGCCAAGAACCAGCCGTAGGCTGTTGGACTAGGCCAGCACCTTGACATTTGTCACTTTATCCTGTTACGAAATACCAACGATGTGGGGCCATAACCGTATATCATCATACGTTAGAAGTATGTAATGATTGTTTAAAATGTGAAGATGAGTATTAGAATGAGTGAACATATTTTTTAATGTTTAAATTGTTTTTTAACTCCCACTCCCTTGTAAAACTCAAAGGCATGCTCCCCCTTCTTCCATACTTCACTCCAGCAACGCAGTAGCGTGATACAAAAAGTATGTTTCGTGAATGTCCAGATTATGTCAAGACTATGCATAATACCCCTCTTTATTTAATTAACATTGACAATGCATCGCAAAAATTGCACAGATTAACAGCTTTCTGGGTTCACTACATGGTAGTCAAAGTGCCAACCGGCTGAAGACCATGAGATCTTTTTGTTTACAAACGCAAGATAAGTCAGATTGTCTACATCCCATCCTCAACGCTTTTAACTTGAATAAAGTTTCACTCTCCAGCCTTTTATGCGTTCCCAGTTTTTTTGTTGACTGAAACTTGTGTTGCATGACTGTTGTCGTTGATAGAAGACTATAAACGCTGAATACTTATAACTTGCCTATTGTATGCACGTGCAATGAGCAGAGGCGCCATTACAGTAACGACATATTAAATTACAACCCTCCTGATTTTACGACAACAGTTAGTTTTAAGACCACAGATATAAAAGTAACGTACACGATGAGGTTAAATGACAGTACGTACAGAACATTGTAACCCGCCAGTATGAACACACAATTAAATGCTAATAGACCGGTCGCAGTTCATTTGACTGCAAACAGTTATACGTTCAAGCGAATGGATATCTATATAATATAAATATAGGAAAGTCGGCAAGAATTTAATAGAATAATATATCTATCAACATATAGACCAACGCGTAACAAATATATTAGCAAATATAGGTTATATTAGAAATTATAAACTATAATATACAACTAAGTGCAACCAGAAAAGCTAACGCCAAGCATACACGACATTCAGTCCATTTAGATCTAGTAGAATAAACCTTTTAGAACTCAGAATTTGCACTGAAGCAAAACTAGTAAAACAAAGAAAATCTCAGTTAAAACCGACTCTAACAACAAAATGTGAACTAACATTTTCTGAAGTGCTGCAAAAGGTATAAACACAAAATTTAATACTGCTAAAAACTCAAAGAATAACTAAAGTGTCTTGTCACCTTAACGTCCATTTGTTCCGTACGAGCTCAAAGAACAAGACCTTATAACCGAATTAAGTTAAAGATTATATTCTAAGTGGAGGGCAGAATAGACAACTCATGGTTGCGAAGCATACGCCCCTACTAGAGTCTCAATAACAGTGAAAAATGAGAGATAAATAAATAGAAAGCAGCTGATGGAAAATGGATTCAACGTAATAAAGAGTGATTCACTTCACCGTTATAAATACTAAGAATAAAATCAAATGATCAAAATGGTTCAAAATGAACATCTCGCATTAACTACCAGATCTCCTGGGAAAAAAAAGACCAAGGAGTCTATCATAGCAAGCATTTGGGGAAACGTAAAAAATGGGTTTAAATGGGGGGGAAAATACATAGAAAATTTGGAATTCAGGGGGATCAAACGAATAGGGGGAATATCGAAAAGTACACTTAATAAGTCTCAACGGATATTGTAACAAGTATCCGAGACATAAAATAATCAGAATTAAAATTAGGATGTTTAACGAAATTACACGAGTCAAGAATAGAAGATATACAGATAAGAAAATGAAATTTATATGGCAAAAAAATAATAATATATAATAAAAATATCACAAAAATAAAAATACTAGATTAAAAGGGAAAAATATTAAATCCCACTAATTAGGCCTATATAATATAGTAAAACAAAATTTGATTTTATTGTTAATATATTATTGAATAAAATAATATAATACCAATAGTTTTAATATAGAAAGAAATAAAAAAATAAAAATATAAAATTAAAATAATAGCATATATATATACATATTCATCTGGTGCCAAAATTTACCCCCATCTTAATCAACTATACTACATGGTAATAATATATTTTTTAAAACAACAAACTAACACCAACACATTAACAAAATTTTAACCAACGAGGGACTCCAGATCGGGTGCGGTATGGCTAAAAACAAAAAATAACTATTCGAGATGTTTTAAATAACACAACAAAAAAATGGTATGTGAAATAACAAAAAAACAAATATCACCGGTGCCCCAATAATGCGAAATGGGAAATAAAGGCAATAGAATAAACGTAATCTTCTGTTCACCTATAAACAGAAATATAAAAAACTAGTGTCAAAAAAAGCCCCCACAAAGCTTGAAAATAAGAAATACAGACGGTGGCCTAAGGAAAAAATTAAAGAAGATATTAAGAAGAAAGAATAAAAAATAAAAAATAAAAAAAAATGTGAAAGAAGAAGAAAATGAATAATATAATTCCCATCAAAATCCGTCTCAGAAAAAAATAAAAAAAATAATACAAAAATACACCCCTCACGTAACCCATTTTACATCCCACTGACATAACAAAACATTTTTAAAACTATCCCGCTTAAGCCAAAAAATTACGCAACTAAGCTCGAGATAATCTACGAATACATAGTGTTAAATTATCAGAATTCAAAATATTCAATGAAATTAAAATCCCTAACAAAGCGCTCTGCGCCCCGTATATATATTGTGTAACACCTATAATCAGAATTTTAAATTACGTTTGTCACAACAACTTCTAACTATTACTGTAGCTCCGTTTATTCTTAGCAGCTTGAACCTTACACCATTAAACATCTACAAAAGGCCCATGGCCGGACATATAACTAATTAATGAGCTCAAAAGCCTGTAACCCTCAAATCTAGAGAAACAGCTACTATTCACAGAAACTATATAGGCTCACTATGGTATTATTCTAAGATATGCGAAATGATTGGCCATTCGTTTAATTAAAAATTATTTTAAACTCCCGCCTAAGAAAACTTCGGTTAAAAACGGGCTGACAATAATATATGATAAAACGAACTCTGAGATAATGGCTTACTCCCAGTTGTCCCAGAAATTTTTAACCCAATTAAGAGCAAGCGTCAAGGCGAGCGTGGCTTATGAATTCCACGGCTTGTATATTTTTCCCCCCCCCCCCTGAAGACCATTAGAACCCGCTAATCAATATTTCTCTTTTATTAATTACAAGAATAAATGAGGCACGAGTCGCACCCACGCCATACAACCAATCGGACGTTCATCAGGCTGTTGCATTCTTTCAAATGGACAATAAATCGGCGGCTGTCATTTTCCAAATAAAGTTTGACCCGCGGGCCAAATCAAAATTGTAAAACAGACCATGACTCATATTATTACTGCTACGAAGTCCCCACCCCCCCCCCACCCCCCCCCCCCCCCACCCCCACCCCCCCCCCCCCCCCCCCCCCACCTCCCCCTCCCCCCCCCCCCCCCCACTTCGACGTACATGCGTGCCGCGTGAGAGCAAAAATAAAAATAACATAAGGATTCGTTGAAAACGAGTTAGTTTTTAAGTCCATGGTGTAGAGGTCACTACCCCCAACTGGAACCGCCCATCTGCGCGGATCCGCCCCCCCCCCCCCGTTAAACACAAAGAAATTTGTTACTGGAGTACAGAATTTTGATTTCCTAAACATCCAAAAAACCCAGTCGGGAGAATAGAATGCTTTATCACGCCTCTTACTACAGCTTAACTAGACTAAAAATGAATGACCTGCAATTATTTTGTAACAAAGGAAATAACTGATTCTGTGATACCCCGTCGATTAATCTAGCGGAAAGAAAATAGGTTGGCAAATCTAATTTCAATCTATGGGAAGAAAAAAAAAAAACCGACCAGCTAATCTAATTCCCCACAAAAAAAAAGACTAAACTCCACTATCTATTCCTCATTGAGAAGAATACATGTAACCGTGGGGCGGATAAGATAAATAACCCCCACCGTAAATCCCCTCCCTGAAAAGAAAACAGTACCTATTTAGCCAAGTGAGAAGAAAAACATGGGGCAAGAAAACTCAATATAGATTACAAGAGAGAAAGGTGGTATGGAGGTCCCTAAAGGAGTTGACAATAAAAATCTCAGCTAAAATCTATTCACGGGGCTGAGAATTTATCTCGGGAAGGTAATCGTTTTGATCCGTCGAGCTTCTGTCACCGTTCAAGTTATCTAGGTACGAACCTAAATGATCATACAGGAACGCTGCGCCTCATGAGCAATTCTGTGGTCATCGTGCAAGCACTCTAAAAACAATGGCTTGCTGCGCCGCTTGGGAATAGAGGACCTGATAAGTTTCTCCGTGGGGGCATCATTCAGCATCGTGATTATCAGTAATGCGGAGAGTAACGGTGATAGGGGAATACTCACCACTGGTCGAGTGTCACAATGTGAACGGACTGGAACGCTTTACAAAATGAAGGAGGGATTGCGACTAGTTTTTTTGGCTGTAACGACGCGTGATACCCCCAATTTGTGGTCAAGTAGAGATACATGGCATCGGATAGCTGTCGATTAGATCAGATATGGCATTGTGGGCACTATGCAAAAGCGTAATATGGCAGGTGTAACCACCGAGCAAGAAGAAACCAAAAACACCAAACAAAAACAAGCAAGAAAACTACCCAAACAACAGAAACAAAAAAAAAAACAAACGCAAAATAAAACAAAAACCAAGACAAAACAAAACACCGAACAAAACCCCCCCCCCCCCCCCCCCAGCCAGATGAGAACGTAGCTGACATTTAAGGAGCAAGTAATCAAGTGGGGGAATGTCATGGATGGGCACGAGGCGATGCTACGATCGGTGCATGTGACCAAGGGGTATGAAAATTATCCCAAGAGGGGGAATAGTGGATGTAATTCAGGGTGAGGAACTGTAAAAAACAACCAGGCAGTCACATAGCCTTTGGGAGCAGAGAGTTGCAGATCTTTGTGGCAGGTTGGAAAAAGCAGGAGTTGAGATTAAATCAGAGCAGATAAGGTTTGTATACCCACAGTTTGTTAATATGTGCCGGGAGTTGTAGTTAGGATCGAGCTCATCACTGCAGATAAAATACTTCTATATCTATGGCAACACGCGCCCTCAAGCAAATCCCTCTGAACGAACGCAAGCCTAGCTCCCATTCGCCAGACCTTCACGGTTGTTGTCTCAATTTGAGCTCCGAAGGCTGAGACTGTTTATCCACTGTGCGGGTAGGGAAGTGGTCAAAAATGCGAGGCGACTTACTACTTACTGGAGCGAAACTGGCGCCTTAAAAACACCAGTCAGCTATCTGGCAGATAGGGCTACTGTGAAGTCCTTGGTTTGGTAGCTCTGATTTCTAAACTAAGAAAAGAGGTAAATCTGAATTCAATACCAGAAAAATTCAAAACCAACCAGCTGCCTTGCGGGAATACCATTATAATTGATATGGCTTGCGGGATAAACCCCTGAGGATATAAATATCCGGAGTTCCAGTGGGGAGTCCCTAAGGTGCAGTCTAAAAATGTCGATCTCTACATTATATCTGAATTACTGTTTATTTCTAGTCAACGTCCTGGCGACATGGCTGTGTAACCGGAAACCTGTATCGCATATCTCTCCTTGCCGTTCCTTCTGGATCTACCGGCTTGTTGAGGAGAATGGGAGAACATGCTGTGCTTGTGGCAAACAAGCTTAGTATCACTTCATATAACTGTCGCCCAAATCTCTCGCCCTGTGTAGAGGACACTCCAGCATCACCCTATAAGTGTGCCAAGCCAAACGACACTGGGAAAGTTAGCAGTTACCGAGGTTATAAGCTTTTTACTTTTTTTGCCCAATTGGAGGCGGTAGTTGCTCTCATGTCGCCATTGGGCTACTACTATCCTGACAGTGGGGAATGAGGTTCTAGTGATCTCACTGGGAAACAGCTTACCGCCAGCCCGCTATCAAGTCAAGTGCTGGGGCAACGCCCCAGTCAAATAAGGTGTATTTGTCCACCTGCCACAGTCCAGCTTATCGGCCGCAATGTGGTATTGGCAATGGTGATTAGGGTCACAAACGCCGAACTGTGTGGACAAGAAAAGTTGGGGTGCACCCAAGCAAATATACGAGAAACAAATACGAAAAATAGAGCAGACTCTCCAGATTGGAGTGGGAAGGCTGGTGAGATACGTCCCCCGTGACTATGAGTTTGACTGGGGGGGGGATGGGGGGGCTAGGGGGGTCCTGAAACGGAGTGGCGTCGTGACAGGGATTGTAAATGAACGTATGATAAGAAGACGAGCCCAAATTAATGATGGGAGGCTTAAACGACTTCAGGGTGGAATATTAGGCTAGCAACTTCCAGGGAAACAGCGCCTGGGCGTGAGCCTCTGGAAAAACGGTGTAGACGAGAAAGGACCTGAACCCCAGATTTATATTAGAGCCAAGGGGAAGATCATAAGATAACAACAAGAGAAACACACTCGGAGTAGGTTTTGTGTGACGATGATCAACAACAATCTCTAGACTAACATAATGGTGGTTATGTACCAGGCTGCAGAAGAGTGGATCAGAATACGGCTGTTAACTATAAACGACAAAAAAACATACCGTGGGGGAGAAAAAACGAAACGCTTGCCGCCAGGCAAAACTAGGCCCAGGTCCCCCATCACCCATGCGCCGAGTGATAGTAATGGCTCCTACTGACTGTAGATACTACTACTCGAGCCCTCAGAAGCATGAAAGACTTTAATTTCTATCAAACTAGAATCAATCTTAAACAGCCATTATACTCGAAAAGCATCACCATTTATGTGCACTAGAAAGAACCGGCTTTGTCCTCTACCTTGTTATGACTATTAACGCGCTATAAGTTGAGAGTTAGTGGTGTCCGATAATGTTTTCAATGGCCTTCACGTCTGTAGGCAGTTTTTGGTATTAGGACAAGATAGAATTGAAAAATGGACTACAACGGCACTTAGAGAGTATCCTTGTGTTGTGCGTCCACCATTGACCTCAGCGTCCCTGCGTGGACGCATACACATACCTACTTGATATCAGACAAAAATCCCCAAGTCACCAGCAGAAGTGTTAGTTCTGGAGACACCCACCGATCCACGCACTGGCACCAACTGAGACCTATGATTGCTCGAAGTCGAGTCAGAGAAAGGCCACGTTCTCAGGGTCTGTATGCTCCTTCCACGCGCCGTCGACCCCACGCTAGCTCGTACCTATAGTTGCAGAGACTTGTGAGGTACAGTGATCACACCCCCATCCTTGTTGTGCTGCAGCCAAATCAGGGGATGGGGTGGGAGGGGCAAGCAGCACGAACTCCAAGGATTAAAAACTCTAATCGTGCTCAGACGATGAAGAATGAACCGAACCTTAACAGTATCAGAGTGATAACCACGCCAGACAAGATGTCATGAGCCCACCTACAGTGGGACCCGCTCAACTTTCTAGCTTCACTTGCACGACCTGTCGAACTCGAAAGTGCACGTAGTCCCTCAGCATGGTGATAACTATTACATGACAGAGAACTGGAAGCATCTACGGAGTACACAAACACCATTCAAAGTACTCTCAGTCTGGCACTTGCCAGACCTTTGGTAAGAAAAAACAGCAAAGTCAAATGACTGGTTTGATGCGTTAGCTATTATCATCAGATGTGATTGGACTACCCACTGGTCAGTTGAATCGCAGCGCCTGGGACACGCAGTGCTATGAAGAATACAAACTTTCACATTGCGTTGTCACGCCTGCTATAGATTGTGGCCAAGAACCCCAACTACTCATTCTTTGAATCAAACTAAAATTACCCCCCCACCTCTCCCTGGGAATGTTGGGGCAACCCTAAGAAACAGGCAACATTAGACAAATGTATGACGGTATAAAGAAAGCACTTGGCCCCCATAAAAGTAAGACGGCACCGCTAAAAACCATCAGCGGAGAGAAGCTAACCGATAAGGGTAAGCAGATGGAGAGGTGGGTCGAGCACTACTCTGAGCTTTACGCTACAGACAATACCGTTACGCCTGCAGCCCTTGATGGTGTCAACAGTCTGCCAACTATGGAGGAGCTGGATGCCGAACCAACATTAGAGGAACTCAGCAAGGCCATTGATAGCTTGACCTCTGGCAAAGCACCAGGCAGTGATGGGATTCCTCCTGATTTAATCAAATGCTGTAAGAGCACGCTATTACATCCCCTGCATAGGATGCTGTGCCAGTGCTGGGAAGAGACAACTATTCCTCAAGACATGCGAGATGCCAAGATTGTAACACTGTATAAAAATAAAGGAGACAGAAGTGATTGCAATAACTACAGAGGCATCTCTCTTCTTAGTATTGTTGGTAAGATTTTTGCCAAAGTCATCTTAATGCGACTACACAAGTTAGCTGAGCGCATATATCCAGAGTCACAGTGTGGATTCCGAGCTGGCAGATCAACAACAGACATGATCTTCTCTCTCCGCCAGCTTCAGGAAAAAATCAAGAGAGCAGAAAAGACCATTATATATATCGCCTTTATAGACCTCACAAAAGCATTCGACCTGGTTAGTAGGGATGGACTCTTTAAAATCCTCCTGAAAATAGGCTGCCCTTCTAAAATGCTGGAAATGATAAAGTCATTCCATGACGGCATGAAGGGAACAGTCCAATATGCTGGAAGCATGTCACAGCCCTTTGATATACGAAGTGGCGTTAAACAAGGCTGTGTTCTGGCTCCGACCCTCTTCGGAATCTTCTTTGCCTTACTCTTGAAACATGCATTCAGAGATGCAACTGAAGGAATATGCCTTCACACTAGGTCAGATGGCCGTCTGTTTAATCTTTCAAGGCTGAAGGCAAAAAACAAAAATCAGAAGGGTCACTATAAGAGACTTGTTGTTCGCTGATGATGCTGCAGTCGTCACTCAAAGCCAACAGGAGCTTCAGAGCTTGATGAATCGCTTCACTAAAGCATGCAAGGACTTTGACCTCACAATAAGTCTAAAGAAAACGAATGTGCTGAGTCAGGATGTGGGTGCTGCACCAGTTATCACTATCGATAACTATGAATTGGCAGTGGTGCACCACTTCACATACCTAGGGTCTACCATCAATGACAAACTCTCACTGGATACAGAAATCGACAGCCGCATTGGCAAAGCTGCAGCTACCTTTGCCCGCCTCACATCGCGTGTTTGGGGAAACTCTAAACTCACAATGAACACCAAAGCTGCGGTATATAATGCCTGCGTCACCAGCACACTCCTATATGGCAGCGAGACCTGGACGACCTATGCTAAGCAAGAAAGAAGGCTCAATACCTTCCATTTGCGGTGTCTACGCCGCATCCTCGGCATCTCGTGGAAAGATAAAGTGACAAATGTCGAGGTGTTGTCACGTGCTGGCCTTCAAAGTATGTATCGCTTCTTAGACAACGCAGACTTCGCTGGCTTGGCCATGTTCGCCGCATGGAAGATGGTCGCATCCCAAAAGATATCTTCTACGGACAATTAGCAGATGGCAAGAGAACAGTTGGGCGACCACAGCTGAGGTTCAAAGATGTGTGCAAGAGAGATATGAGGGCACTGGACATGGATCCAGCAACATGGGAGGATGAAGCTGCCGATCGCACTAAGTGGCGATGCTATTTACGGCGCCACCTCAGATTGGGCGAAGAGAGGCTCACACAAGAAGCAGAGGTAAGGAGAAAACGTCGAAAGGAGCACCAAGAAAATAAGCAGCTGAGGGCTGTCACCTCAGGGGCGCATTCCCATAGTCAGTTATGACTGAAGGGGCTATTATTATTATTATATTATTATTATAAGTGATCATGCTGGGGATGATGACGCCACTGTGTACACTGATGGGTCTGTAGTGCGTGGTGAGAAATCAGGATGGTGCTTCTCTGCGAGAATGAAGGGCAGGGTCGTCGCTGAAAAGAGTGGAGCCTACATGACAACAACCTCCAGCATGAGAATGGAGGTAGAGGCAGTTACTGAAGCACTGAGGTGGCTGTCTGAAACTCCATCAACCAGGGCAGTTATATTGTCAGACTCAAACCATGCTTCGGAAAGTTCAGAACGGATGGCTGCGGCAGGAATAGAAAACATCAATAGAATCCTCAAGTCTTCAAGAACTGGCGTGGATCTACTGTCCTTGCCATTTAGGGGTACGTGGCAATGAGAGCTGACAGACTGGCCTCGAGAGCACCCATAGTGGGAACACTGGACATGGATAAGGGAGAGATACTAAGGGCAATTAATGGTTGCATGCTGGATAATGACACTGCAAAAGATGGATCAACAAGGCTGAGACTGTTGGAGTTTGGCATCAAACGTGGGACTAGCAGAAATGGACGTGAGAGAGGATGCATCCGTCGTATGTACAACCAGCGTGCTACATGTACAATTAGCATTCATACTCTTCGACATTTGCTGAGGGAGACTGAGCACCTATGGGTTTGCCCAGAGTGCAGTGAGGTCGATTCTGATTAACAATAACAATCTACCACCCTGAATGAAATTGATGAGCATGTGAAAGTTATATTCCTTCCTTCCATGGAGTTTAGCGCTCAGCGTAACATCGAATTTTTAAAGCGGGTAACAGAAATATGGCATTAAATACAAAAAGCGTTATATGAAAAAGGCGCTAATCGAACAGCGTAAGACCGAGGGATTGGTGTATGTCATTACCATGCTCTAAAAAACGAAAGGATAATTTACTTTTCATAGTAAGACCTTTGGTGGCTAGGCGTAGGTTAATTTACTTCTAATTCAAGCCAGACATTTTTTTTTTTTTAATGGGCGTTCCGCGGTTTTCTTGACCCTGTATAACTACATTTCCTTCTTTTGTTTATGTACCATTCTGTAATAATACATATCATCACGATGATCTAAAAGCGAAAGGATAATTTACTTGTCATAGCTAGGCAAGTGATGGCTAGGATTAGGTTAATGTGCTCTTCTAATTCAAGCTAGACAAAAAAAAAAAAAAAAAGGGGGGGGGGGGGGTTGGGGGGGGGGGGGGGTGGGGGGGTGGGGGTGGGTTGGGTGGGTGAGTGGGGGGTGGGGGGGGGGGTGCGGGGGGGGGGTGGAGGGGGGGGGGGGGGGGGGGGGGGGGGGGGGGGGGGGGGGGCCCGGGGGTGGGCAGCAAAGCCAGTTGTCTTGACACTGTATATAAATAAAGACGTGCCTTCTTTGTTCTTGTACCATTCAGTAATAATATCTGTCATCGCCGTCGTTTAAAAACGAAAGGATAATTTACATTTCACGGCTAGACCTTTGATGGCAAGGCCAAGGTTTGGTTTTAAAAAAAAAAACGAAAGTAAATGGAGCAGGAAGAAACGGCGCGTGTAAGCCAATTTCCAAGGAAACAAGTGAGCAGTCAGCCATGTTTATCAAGATCACCCAACTGGTTATCGTAAATCTGATCTGGCCAAAAACTGACTTTAGTCGGTGACAGTAACTTGTTTTTGTTTATTCTTCTCTTTCTCCTCTTCTCCTTCCCTCTCCCCCCGCTTCTGTCTTTGCGTTTTAGCAACTTAAACTAGAAAAGGGGTTGAACGATGATAGACCGAGCCGGCTGTCGAATCAGGTAGTTACGCCAAACTCTGTCATCTACAAAGGCAG
The DNA here is from genome assembly GCA_024509875.1 of Oreohelix idahoensis. Taxonomy (NCBI): domain Eukaryota; kingdom Metazoa; phylum Mollusca; class Gastropoda; order Stylommatophora; family Oreohelicidae; genus Oreohelix; species Oreohelix idahoensis. The sequence goes on from JAMPIV010020368.1 coordinate 52,596, forward strand.
AACTAGGACACTTGTTTGTATAAGAAAATGCAAATAAATCGCTGCTTAGTAAATATGTTTACTTGTACGAATTCAGAATAGAGCATAACAAAGTATGCAGATTTCATTGTCGATTATATTTGTTTGCATGTTGGTAGCGAAGCATGGGAGTCCCGTTTTGTGATCTGAGAAGACCAGGACGAGAGAAAAATATAGACTCACTCATATGGTCATGTTTCGTTAGCTAATTGACCATCGACACGCGAACCAGATGCTGTGGGTGGTGTAAATATAGCTACCGCCTGTTCGTCTTTAGTGCACTGGCTTCCTAGCTCGGTGGTCCATGGTTCGATCCCCAGTTGAGGTGGGATTGTTTAGACCGCAAACGGCTCCGGGGTCGCCCCAGCCTCATGAATTGGGTACCAGAGCAACTCTGGGAAGGTTACGGCGGCCGGTGTGATGCTGACCACATCACCCCTAGTGTGCCGATGGTTAAGAAAATATGGGCCTGACACCATATTCCCAATATGCCTCAATGGGCTTGTAACGGGATCCTGTTCGTCTTTAGTTGGTTCCTGCGGAAATATATTCACAAAGCGAACACACAGGATCATATATAGAGGGAGAAAGAGTGTATGTCAGTGGATTTTGGTGGGGAGTGTAGTGGTGTTGATGGTATTGTATGATGGTGTTATTACTACATGTACATTGTATGAGGCCAGCTGTGAAGGCTCCTGAGATAAAATGTAGTTGAGAATTGTCAGAAGGCCTTTCTTGCTACCACTACGACCTCACACTTAATTTTTTTTTTTCTTAATGAATGTAGCTACGTAAAGTGTCTAGGGTTATGATGTGTACTGTGGTGTGATAGTTATAAATATACCCATAGATATTTAACAAGACTAATAAGATTAACAAGTGTTAAAATACACTGAACTAACTCACGTGTGTAAAGTTTTTGATATAATTATATTACATTTATTTGTTCTGGATCAAGTTTTATTTTGACCAGAACTGGTTTTAAAAGAAGGATTTAAAATTTATGAAAATTATGCATGGAATGTTACATAATAAATGCCAAAAGTGTACATATTTAAGTACTAGAATAGTTAGTTTTATTAAAATGTTCGAATAGTCATCTCTTTGGGAGGATAGTTACTGTTTGTGCTGTTGGGGTGGCCTCATCACACCTGTCTATATTGACTACACAGTGTCCAGAAAAAGGTGGGAATTTTTATGGGGATATTAGTCACTACCAATAGTTGGTGAATGTCCAGCAGACCAGAGGCTCACTCATCTTTTTGTAGCTCTGGTGCTGAAAACTTGCGGTCCCACCTCTCCGTGCTGGCGGGCAATAATGGTGGTCTCTGTCACAAGAACTGCACAGATACACTCGAGTAAAGTCACCCACCGAATAGACTCTGCTTTGTTGTCGATAGAAAACTCACAGCTCAGATTATGAATAATTAACACAGAAGTGCTAGCAAAACTCAGCTGAGCTGCTGGCTATAGTATGGCGTCCCTAAATTTATTCACTGTCTTTCATATGGGAAGACACCACACTTTAAAATCTGTGTCTAACACTGAACAATTATTGAAGAATGACCCCAAATGCGCTCTGAGCGCTAATGATATGATTGTCTGTGGCCAATCACTGCCTAGTTGTACTTTAAATTTCAAATTTCTACACTAAAGTCATTTCAGTCATGCTTCAGTCAAGTATGGATGGTTATCTGTTAGTCTGTCCGTCTCTACTTGTGTTTCTAAAAAAAATGTGCTTGATTTTTGAAGCAACCTTTCTCTCCCCTTAAAATTTTGTCGTAAAAAGTTATATTTAGACACAGCTACCGCTCACAAAAACCCACTCCTCCATAATAGTACCTTTGAACACCTGTTCCCAAGGTCGTGTTTTTGTGTGCAAATTGTGACACTTTTAGATTCAATATAGTCTAGCGATGATGTGAACTACACTGTCTTTTGTCATTATCTTCAATATTATCTATCCGTTTGTAAAATTAAGATCATATTATTTCATTGCTCAGAATAGGCCATCCGGCCAGCTAATTTTTATATTCCTAACATTAATATTAAGAAAAATTACTTTTTAAATTTTTGTAATTTTCCTACCATCCGCGTTCTGCCGCTCAATTCAAATCAAGGCTTGGTATCGCAAAACGTCCAATTCCGTACCTCGTGTCAATTTGGGGGACGTGAATTTTTACTTTCCTCCATCCCCCCCCATTGCGTCTCCTTAGCCTTTCCAGTCATATTTTTTTCTTTTGATCCGCCGTTCCCCTCCTGTCTAGCAAGTCAATTTTATGGAGGGTGATGACCCGCGGTCTAGGCGATCATGTACATCAGCAGCCTACGCATTATGTTTTTATCCTTAAATGTTATCTTTTGAGTATTTTACCGTTGTATCTCTGTCAATTTCACTACACATCTCCCCACTTGAAAACATGCCTATGGCAAGTTCCAAAACCAGCGATACACATAGGTAAAATTACTCCTCACGTCTGCCACTACTCTAATTTTGATCACAGGGGTGCCGACTGAGGAAATCTGCACCGACATTCAATTTGCCTGGGATATATTGGATACTGAACTGATAAGGTTGAAGCAATAAAGACCACCTCAGCAATCTTGCGTTTTCATGCTTAGCCTGAGACAAGAACACGAGAGGCTGATGATCCGTCTCCACCACAAAAGTCCTACCATACAGATAGATTTGAAACTTTTTTATTGCCCAGATTAATGCTAAACATTCTTTTTCGCTTGTGGAGTATCCTTGTTCCGCCTTATTCAATTTGCGGCTTGCATAAGCGACTGGTTTAAGTTCCCCATCAGGTGAAGATGATCTTTGCAACAAAGCCCCTCCTAGTCCTACATTACTTGCATCGGTTCTTAAGACAAAGTCCTGTGTCAAATCAGGCAGTTTGAGAATAGGCTTGCTAGTGAGTTTTTCTTTTAACTCTTGGAACGCTAGTTCACATTGTGCAGTCCAAATAATTTTATCTGGAAGTCCCTTGCGAGTCAGATCAGTCAGAGGAGCACAAATAGCGTTAAAATTCTTGATGTATTTCTGATAAAATCCGCATAACGACACGAATGATCGCACGTCCTTCTTTGTTTGCGGCCTAGGTGCTCTCTGCAGTTTTTCCAAGTTCTTAGGATCAGGGGTCATATTACCCTGATATACAGTGTGCCCCAAGAATTCCAACTCTTTGCATCCAATACAACATTTTGTTGGCCTAGCAGTTAAGTTCGCCTCCCGAAGTCTATCAAACAACATCTCCAGAGCTTCAATGTGTTCTTCAAATGTCTCTGTGGCGACGAGAATATCATCCATGAAATTTGTGATACATGGGTTATTCAGGGGGTCCAACAATTTTCGCATCATCCTTGAAAACACACTCGGAGCATTTTTCAGTCCGAATGGTAGCATATTGAATTCATAATGTCCATCCGAAGTGCTAAAAGCCAAATAAGGTCTCACTTCAGGCTTCACTGGGATCTGGTAATAGCCTTTACTAAGATCCACTTTTGAAAAGTATTTTGCCTTGTTCAGTCTGGCAAATAACTGTTTTGTGTCTGGTAATGGATCCACTTGTCCTTCTGTGACAGCATTCAGTTTCCTGTAATCTATGCACAGTCTGTGTTCCCCAGACGGTTTTTTCAACAAAACGACACTAGAACTAAAAGATGATTCACTGTGCGAAATAATCCCCTCCTTCAACAAATACTCTATTTCTTCCTTCAATGCCTTCTCCTTCGCGAACGGAATAGAATAGGCTCTCATACAGATTGGGTTTGAGTCTACCAGTTTCATGTCATACTGTAGCAAATTTGTATGGCCTGGTTTATCTGTTAATACATCTGTATGTTCCTCCAGAACCTGTTGAACTCTCTCCCTCTGATTTTTAGTCAGGTGCTTACTGACTTTTACCTGTGCTGCGGTTTCACAAGGATGTAATGGGTATTCATGTGAGGTGAGTGGTTCCTTTTGCATCTGGGTTGCAATAGCTAAGGTCAATAAGGGGGTGCTTTCCTGGAGTGGTCTGTCCAGATACTTCTTTAGCAGGTTTACATGATAAACTTTTTCCTTCCCCTTTTTGTCAATTTTATAGTTTGTTCTAGACACCTTCTCTAGAACCGTATATGGACCTTGCCAACCAATTTGTAATTTATTCTGGCTTCCCGGTAGTAGAAGCAGCACCTTCTCTCCGACTGCCAGTTCCCTGTCCTTTGCCTTCCTATTAAAATATGCTGCATGTTTCTTCCTGGCTTGTTTCAAATTATCATTTGCCAGTTTCCATCCAGCTTTCAAACGAGTGGTCAGTTCGTTCACGTATTGATACGATGAGGTAACAGTCTCTTCCGCCTTCTCATCTGTCCAGGTCCTTAATAGAGTTACATCTGGATCTTTAATTTACCATACTTATTTTTCATGGAACCCATCGGGTCCCGTCCCTTAGAAGCTCTATAATGAGGACTTTTCTTCCTAGAATCATCACTCACAAATCGACCACTACCAATTTTTCTCTGGGGTTTGTCTCCCCACTTAAGATTGTTTATGAGAGATCTTCGCTCTCTTGTCTGTTCCTCCAGTTTATATAAGTCTGACCGAGGGATTGTCATCCTATCCTGGGTTAAATTTCTTCTTTGTACTCTTCGCATAGCGGCCATGTTAATCCATTCAAGTGAAGACTGGGTGTGAAAAGGGGGCTCCCATTCCACTTTGTCTACCCGTGTATAATTAGTTTTCCTTTCAGGCCTAAAGTTGCCCCGTGGCGGTTCTAGGTCCTGCACATATTTTCCCTTTGTGGGTGTTCCCTCATGAAATACGCCACATGCTTCTACAAAGTTTTCAACATCGACATTTACGTCGGGCCAATAGTATTTTAGAGCAATCTTTTGGCAGATGGTACCGACTTTCTCATGGTCACCATCTTTTCCAACATGTAAGCTCCTTATCAAATTTGCCCTATATCTCTTGGGAAGAACTAACTGTCCGTGACCAGTGGATCTAGTTCCTGTCTTCCTGTATAATAATCTATTCTTCATGAAATATTCCCCCTTGCTCGGAGGTGTGTGGCATTTGGGTAATTTTTTAAAACAGGGCTGGAGTGTCCTATCCTCAGCCTGCGCCTTCCTCATCTCCTCTGGATGAGCATTTATAGGTTCACCTTCTTCCTCCTTCTTCTGTGACCTGGTCTGCACTGTCGCCATGATCACAGGTTTCTCGGGATTCCCCAAGAAAACGTATCTACACCCCAATATCAGAGGGTAGATTGGTTCATCTATCACTGCTGCTCTGATTTCTCCTTCCACATAGCGAGTTTTCACCGTTATCCTTGCGATGGGAAGTGTCATGAGTGGTATGTCCTTAGTCGCCCCTTGTATTTCCACTGTTTCTGTGGTATACTGACTTGGGTCCACTAGGCTAGACTTCACAACTGAATCATAATCCAAACCTGTATCATAAAGGCACCTTATGGTGACCCCATTACAAATAACATCCTCACAAACTGGGGGGTGATAAGGTTCCTGTTGTCCCTTAGGATTAACCTTTAATCTTTGCGTCCCCGACTTCATTGCAGCAATGTTTGAAGGTTTCCTTCTACAAAATTCGGTGTTATGGTTATCCTTCTTGCACCATTTGCACCATCTTTTTCCTTGGTTCAACGGTTTTCTTTCATTGAACTTTTGGTCATTGAACTGTGAGTTTCTGTCGCGATAGTCATTTCTTGGCCGCTCAAAATTTGTCCTACCCTTATATCCCTGCTCTCTATTATCAAATTTATTAAATTGCTGTGGAGCTTTAAAATTGTCTATGTGCTTCTTCTTAGCACCACTTACCTCTGCCTGAGCTGCCTGATACCTCTCAGCAACATTTAAAATTTCCCCCAACTTCTCTGCACCTTGTTCCATGAGAAATTTTCTCATGTCTGGAGCCATGGACTCTCTCAATTGCTCAATCATGATCATTTCTTTAAGATCTTGGGTCTTCCCCAGAGCCGTCCATTTCTCCAAATAGGTTTCTAGTCTGGCAGAGAATTGGTGGTATGTCTCCCCAGACAACAGTTTGGCATTTCTAAATCTCTTACGATAAAATTCACCATTCTTCTCGTACCTTAATAACAAAGCCTGCTTTAACATGTCATAATTGTCTTGGTCTTCCCTGTTCATTTTGGCAAATACTTCATAAGAAGCACCCCTCAATCCCTGTGATAGCTTTAAACTCCACCTCTCTCTCTCTAACCCATATGTAGTAGCTAATAACTCAAAACGTCCCAGGTACCCCTCTATGTCATCGTCTTTCTCAACAAAATGGTCTAAATGAAACCCCATAGCTGAGTTTGAGGCTCCCATACTGGGCGTAGCATCTGAGGCAAAAGGGCTGGCACCATTTTCAGGGGCCGGGCCTTGTAATTCCAGCTCCCTTAGTCGTAATTCGTGCTCCCTCTGCAACCTTCTATCTTCAGCCTCCCTTTCGGCCTTTTTATCTTCTGCCTCCCTTTCGGCCTTTTTATCTTCTGCCTCCCTTTCGGCCTTTTTATCTTCTGCCTCCCTTTGCTGTCGTTTTTTCTTCTGCCTCCCTTTCGGCAGTCAGCCTTTTTTCTTCTGCCTCAATCTGCAGCCTCTTAATTTCTCTATCAGCCTCAATTTGTAACCTCTTCTCTTCAGCTACCTTTCTATCTTCCCTTTCAATATATTTATCACATTCAGTCGTTACGTATTGAATTAAAATTTGACCATCCATCCCCATCTCCTTCGCAGTGAGCACAGCAGCTGATCTAAACTTTGCTAGCTCAGCCATACTTTTCAGACAATATAATAATATACAAGCTAAGTACTTCTTATGACTATAATCTAACTAATTCTAACTAACCAGTTAACTAATTAATTATTACTGGCTGTGAAGATTCACCAACTTTTATCTGCAGGGACACTTTTAATTTTAAAGGAAATTTTACAATTTATTTCCCTACTTTTATTTCTCCCACCAGGAGATCCTAATATTACTGTTGGGCTAATTATCCCTGGACAAGACCCCAATTTATGTAGTGGTGTTGATGGTATTGTATGATGGTGTTATTACTACATGTACATTGTATGAGGCCAGCTGTGAAGGCTCCTGAGATAAAATGTAGTTGAGAATTGTCAGAAGGCCTTTCTTGCTACCACTACGACCTCACACTTAATTTTTTTTTTCTTAATGAATGTAGCTACGTAAAGTGTCTAGGGTTATGATGTGTACTGTGGTGTGATAGTTATAAATATACCCATAGATATTTAACAAGACTAATAAGATTAACAAGTGTTAAAATACACTGAACTAACTCACGTGTGTAAAGTTTTTGATATAATTATATTACATTTATTTGTTCTGGATCAAGTTTTATTTTGACCAGAACTGGTTTTAAAAGAAGGATTTAAAATTTATGAAAATTATGCATGGAATGTTACATAATAAATGCCAAAAGTGTACATATTTAAGTACTAGAATAGTTAGTTTTATTAAAATGTTCGAATAGTCATCTCTTTGGGAGGATAGTTACTGTTTGTGCTGTTGGGGTGGCCTCATCACACCTGTCTATATTGACTACACAGTGTCCAGAAAAAGGTGGGAATTTTTATGGGGATATTAGTCACTACCAATAGTTGGTGAATGTCCAGCAGACCAGAGGCTCACTCATCTTTTTGTAGCTCTGGTGCTGAAAACTTGCGGTCCCACCTCTCCGTGCTGGCGGGCAATAATGGTGGTCTCTGTCACAAGAACTGCACAGATACACTCGAGTAAAGTCACCCACCGAATAGACTCTGCTTTGTTGTCGATAGAAAACTCACAGCTCAGATTATGAATAATTAACACAGAAGTGCTAGCAAAACTCAGCTGAGCTGCTGGCTATAGTATGGCGTCCCTAAATTTATTCACTGTCTTTCATATGGGAAGACACCACACTTTAAAATCTGTGTCTAACACTGAACAATTATTGAAGAATGACCCCAAATGCGCTCTGAGCGCTAATGATATGATTGTCTGTGGCCAATCACTGCCTAGTTGTACTTTAAATTTCAAATTTCTACACTAAAGTCATTTCAGTCATGCTTCAGTCAAGTATGGATGGTTATCTGTTAGTCTGTCCGTCTCTACTTGTGTTTCTAAAAAAAATGTGCTTGATTTTTGAAGCAACCTTTCTCTCCCCTTAAAATTTTGTCGTAAAAAGTTATATTTAGACACAGCTACCGCTCAAAAACCCTCTCCTCCATAATAGTAACTTTGAACACCTGTTCCCAAGGTCGTGTTTTTGTGTGCAAATTGTGACACTTTTAGATTCAATATAGTCTAGCGATGATGTGAACTACACTGTCTTTTGTCATTATCTTCAATATTATCTATCCGTTTGTAAAATTAAGATCATATTATTTCATTGCTCAGAATAGGCCATCCGGCCAGCTAATTTTTATATTCCTAACATTAATATTAAGAAAAATTACTTTTTAAATTTTTGTAATTTTCCTACCATCCGCGTTCTGCCGCTCAATTCAAATCAAGGCTTGGTATCGCAAAACGTCCAATTCCGTACCTCGTGTCAATTTGGGGGACGTGAATTTTTACTTTCCTCCATCCCCCCCCCATTGCGTCTCCTTAGCCTTTCCAGTCATATTTTTTTTCTTTTGATCCGCCGTTCCCCTCCTGTCTAGCAAGTCAATTTTATGGAGGGTGATGACCCGCGGTCTAGGCGATCATGTACATCAGCAGCCTACGCATTATGTTTTTTATCCTTAAATGTTATCTTTTGAGTATTTTACCGTTGTATCTCTGTCAATTTCACTACAGGGAGGGGGGTGTCCGTTGTGCGTAATAACTTTACGGAAACCGGTCCGTATGCGGAAATAGACGTCCGCTATTGTTCGAGACTTTACTATACTACGTCCAGCTTTTATGAGATGGGGTGATCAGTTCCGTTCCTCGGTCCCGTTGCCTTCCCAAACTCAGGAGCAGAGTCAGGTACCCAGTTACAGCTGGATAGACTGGGGCGTGATGATAGCAAGTTTTGATGCCGGAACCCCGATACATTTGCCGCGTGAGGCAAGCGCTGTAATTGCTCAGCCAGTCGGAGGCGTACGAGAATTAAATATAGATGATATATTGTGTAAATGAGCAAGGACTCTCTTGTTTTATATTTTGATTTATCACACAATAGCCATACAGAAGTGGCAAGGCCACAGCCATTTACCTACCTGCTAATACTGTATATCTTATCGCACCTCATCATGTAAAACACGTTATGTCCCCTTACAGAAAGTCTGCACCAAGCAGTCACGTGCTCTTACAGCAGTGGTTTCTGTGGTAGTTTGTTTTATATGTTGACGTTGCCCATGCACGACCGTATATTACTTGCCTTGTACGACATGCTTGAGGGTGCTGTTGTCCTATTCCTAATTTGTTTCTCTCCTTAGAGACCTCATGATCTATACAAGGGCGCTCTGTTTATCTGTCTTATTCTAAGTGGTCTTAAGTTATGAAGAGGGGACTTCGTCGTTGAGCCCTACCTTTCCTTCTTCATGCCATTTGAGTAACAGTACTCATTACTGGATTGGATTTGGTTAGAAACAGGATGGCTTGCACAATCTGTCTTTGATTTCTGAAGAAAGAAACTACAGGGTAAAAAAAGGAAGAGGGGGGGGGGGGGAATTTTTCACGTAAACAACTTTTGAACCACCTAAGAATAAAGAAAATACACTAGCTGTGAAATGTGGAGGGTTGTGCAGGCGTAATAAAATGTTGGTGGTATTTGGCACAGTTCATCGTGTGTCTTATCAAGCTCAAAGGTAGCTTGCCCTCAGATCGTTGGCTCAACTCATAGTCAGGCACTATATAGTGATGTAGAAATCCTGAAAGAACTCCTATCTATGGGTAAAAATGTTTACTGTAATCCCATAGCAGATACTTCCATATAGGAGTGAAGTGTTAGAGACTTTACTGTACTAGGTCCAGCCTCCAGAAGTAACAGAATCACACAACCAGAAATTTATGTAACAAAATTTACTATACAGCTTTGATACCCGTAACAGTTTCCACATTACCGCACAACCAGAGTTAATTGTGAAATCTTACTGTACAGCTTTGCTAACAGTAACAATTTCCACATTACCGCACAGCTAGATTTAACTGTAAAATCTTACTGTACAGCTTTGCTAACCGTAACAGGTTCCACATTACCAAACAGCCAGATTTAACTGTGAAATCTTACTGTACACCTTTGCTAACCGTAACAGTTTCCACATTACCACACAGCCATATTTAACTGTAAAATCTTACTGTACAACTTTGGTAACCTTAACAGTTTTCACATTACCAAACATTCAGATTTAACTGTGAAATCTTACTGTACAGCTTTGCTAACCGTAACAGTTTTCACATTACCAAACATCCAGATTTAACTGTGAAATCTTACTGTATGTGACGTATAATGTAAATATAGCCTCAGAAATCCGACCACCTTTGCTTCCTCAGTTAGTGTTTATGTTTTGCGAAGGCAAAACTACGCAATTCGCTGTCGGTTGACTCACTTTTGAAGCCACGCCTATTTTTCCTGTCTTACATGCGCTAATGAATGTTTACAACCTTTCGCACCCGGCAGTCTTAATAAGGGGAGCGAACCTGGTTTGTTTACCTGAGTTCTCACGCGAGCTGATCTGTCAATCATTGGATAGTGACAGAAAGCACGTGGGGGAAAAGACCAGACCTCGGTAGCAAATACAATGGCGATAATAATACTTCCCGACCACCTTTGTTGTCCGTGCAAAAGCTTTGATCTGCGGAAACGGACGGAAATCTAAAGGGGGCCCGTTCGCACGGCCCATGTCTTTTGATGTCGTTCGGCATCGCGAGTAGAGCGAACAGGAGAATCCTTTATCTCTGAAACGAAGCTCATTGATTTTCCCTACTATGCCGAAGGTGTGAATTGTCACATCCTTTAGAGATAACTACCCTAAATCTGTATATATACTGCGTTCTCTCCAAGTCAGTTGTCAAGTCTCTCAGGAAATTTTGGATAATCTAAACGCGTACGCTAGAACCTATGTGACATAGTGTGTTAATAGCCTTCGTGGGGATTATTCTGTTTTCTGGTAATAATATAAGTCGTGCTTAAGTGTTAAATGTGTTAAAGTTTTACCATTTTATTCACTGTGATTCCCTAGCGTTAAGACTAGTGAAATAGCAAAGGCGTAGATATTTTCTTACCAGTTGCTCATGGTAATGTAAAATCCATCAACCATTTTTTACACCAGAAGATACGGTTTAACTGACTAAAGTATAATGCTAAGAGTGACGGATAAAGTGACAGTGAAGAATGCGCATTATATTCCATTGTGTGTAAATTTTTAAATGACTAGTGTTAATATCATGTGTCAAAACGATAGACGCCGACAATCAACTAGCTAGTAATGACATGCGATATTTGTTAAGGGTGCGTAGTTATAATTAAATTATAACTGACATTGTGCGCTGATTGTTTTACCGGGTCGGAGGGGGAAAGGCTGCATGCCTAAAACCCAACCTGTACTCGCTAAGCGGAGCGCGATAAGATAGGCTAAGACACCATGTGCCTTTTAATTTAATTAGGTGACGGAGAGGATAAGAGATCATACCTTACGCTTGATAGCATAGGATATTGTCATTTTGGTTAAATGTTTTGTTTTCTTCCTAATATAGTGCTTGATCAAAACCAGCGGCCAGCGGTTTTTTTTTCTAATTTTGTGGTCCTTTTCTCAGTTACTGAAGGAGTCACGGTTTGTCGTTTCCTTGGCGTTCGTCCCCAGTACAGGTGTGAACAGGAATTGCCAAGGCGACAAACTAACATTTTAACTGTAAATTTGAGTTAACTGGACTTACAAAATACCCAGATTGTTTTCATTCAATTTTATCAGCCCGCTGTGGCAATATACGAGGGGCGTTCAGAAAGTAATGCACCACATCGTTTTTCTCAGGAGCTGTTTGTTCAAAAAGCATGATATTTATACACAATATACATGGATATGTCATGTAAACATCGGTATTATTCAACATAATCCCCATCAACTTGTACGGCTTTATGCCAGCGCGAAACACGTGCATGTATTCCTAGCCCGTACCAGATTTTGTCTTGATCATGTAGCCATTTCTTCGCTGCATGAATCACTCCTTCATCATCTTCAAACCTTGTCCCACGGAGTGCATCTTTAAGTGGACCAAATAGATGAAAATCAGAGGGTGCCAAAACGGGACTATAGGGTGGATGGGGTAGTACAGTCCAACCCAATTTGGTGATTGCTTCCCGTGTTGCCAGACTTGTGTGAGGGCGCGCATTGTCGTGAAGGAGAAGCAGGTCTGCTGGAATCTTGTGCGGCCGAACTCTGCGAAAACGTTGATTGAGTTTTTTCAATGTCTTAATGTAAGCTTGCGAATTGATTGTCTCTCCTCTTGGCATAACGTATACAAGAATCACACCTTCAATGTCCCAAAAGACAGTGATCATGACCTTTCCAGCTGAAGGAATTGTCTTGAATTTCTTTCTTCGTGGTGATTGCGGATGTTGCCACTCCATTGACTGTCTTTTTGTCTCAGGTTCAAAATGATGTGCCCAGGTTTCGTCACCTGTAACGATCTTAGCCAAAAATTTATCTCCATCAGCATTGAAACGCTCCAACAATTCAGAAGAAATTGCATTCCTTTGCAATCGGTGGTCGTTTGTGAGACTTCTAGGAACCCATCATGCGCAAACCTTAGAAAATCCGAGAGTTTTTATAACTGCATTTGCACTACCAATGCTGACTGACAGCTGTAAGGCCAATTGTTGAGTAGTGATTCGCCTATCAGTAAGAATAATGCCCTCAGCGCATTTCAACATTTCTGCGTTGGTGGCTGTGGCAGGACGTCCACAGCGCGGCCGATCAAGCAGCTCCGTATCTCCACTTCCTGATTCTTTGATTCTCTGAACCCAGCGACTGACTGTACTCCTGTCGACTGCAAAACTTCCATACACATCACATAGACGCTTGTGAATATTCACAACAGTTTCCTTCTCTGCAACGAGAAATTCTATCACAATTCGCTGTTTATAACGCAAGTTGCTAACACGCTCCATTTCAACGGTTTAGGGCAGCCGTATTATTTGGCCGGTTGCGGTGCAATTTGGTGCACACAATTGGCACATGCCATATTTGGAGTTTGCAAAATTTCATGCTTCTATCTTCATTATTAGCTGAGAAAAACGATGTGGTGCATTACTTTCTGAACGCCCCTCGTACATAACATTTTTCCCGACTTCTGACAGTCGTTTTCCCAAGTGGATTTTATCCAGGAGAATACGCTGTTTCATAATTGGCACTCACCCCAGAGCAAGCCGATAGGAGTTTTCATCATCATCTTAATTAACAGTTTTTTTTAGCAACCAGTTTTCTTTAGCTATTGGAAGTACTGACTACTGTCTACTGTGAACACACGATCGCGGGTCTTTTTTTTTTTTGGTGACATTACATATCCAAGACTCAACCACCACATTAAGCGTCCCCGGTATAAAAATTAATTATTAGTGGAGGGACTGGGGCTCAATTCGGAGGATAGAACTACTGGATCATGATACATGTGCATGGATGTTTACGTTCAAGAGATTGTTACACCAAGTTTAGGTAAGGCGTGATTGATGTGGCCACGAATGACAGAGTGAGAGTGAATATTTTCCAGTTACGGAAACTGTACCATTCTTTATTTTTTCTTTGCAAATACTTGTGTATTTTACGGGATAGCTTAAGTAGGAACTGTGTTCTTCTCTTTACTGTCTATTCTAAACCCTAGTGTTAATCTTTGACCTTTTGGGTTATTAACTTCTTTTGGGATCTTTTCTCAACAACGTGGAAAGGGGGGGGGGGGGGGGGGAGAGAGAGAGAGAGAGAGAGAGAGAGAGAGAGAGAGAGAGAGAGACTTATTGGGTTATTTTCCTATGTCGGTAAACATGATTATATTGATTTCTATATGTTTGATGTTGTAAAGTTTAAGTGATAATAAACTAAACAAAACTTAATTTAGTGTGTTGGTCAGACCCATATCAATTTACCATAGTTTTCACGTTTGTGTGTCTTGTTGTCACATAATTGTGTGTGTGTGAGTAGTAAACTTATAATTATACTTATAGGGAGGTTTGACAGATCGTCATATACTAAAGATAGTTGTATAGACTGGCTGAACTAGAGAAACCACTCATTCCAGAGACAGATCTTCACCTTAATCTATTCACTGGTAGAATCTATTCTATCACCTTTCTTTCTCATATACCCCCACCTTCTGCTCTACTCAGACGGGACCAAATATACTACTGGACAAAAGTTAAGGGCCGCCATTCAGTTTAGACAAGGTTTATATAATTGATTGGCAAACTGTAAAGACAAGTGAAAATGTCATTAAAACTGAGCTCAGAGAAATGTGTATAAATTTCTGTGTGCACTAGGTTAATTTTTTTTTAAATATAAAAAAAACTGGGTCACTTTAACCCGCACGTGAAAATTGCCATTGTTGCTGCAAAAAACTCGTGGTTTTTGCATCACGCCCCACTAGTTCAAAAGGTGAAAAAGTGAGTTGAATTTGAATGCACGTGGAAAATGATCATCGGTAAAGAGTGTTCACCGTTGGTATGCAATAAATCAGTATGACAAGTGGTCGAAATGATCACTGCATTAGCCATGCCACCAAGGAGAAGTCTCAGCACTGTAGACCGTGGTCGAGCCATGGCATGGATTCAGGATGGTCAATCTGTTCGTCATGTTGCAAGACGTTTAGCAGTGTCCCACTCTACCATTCAGAGACTTCTTGAGAGATTTCAAGCTACTGGACATTTGGAAAATCGACCCTGCTCACGAAGAATTATATAAACCTTGTCTAAACTGAATGGCGGCCCTTAACTTTTGTCCAGTAGTATGTACGAGGGACGGTCAAAAAGTAATGCCTCGTAATTTTTAATTTCATTCAATAGGCAAGAAAACAGATAAAATTCACATTGAAATGTAGCCCCAAGTCTGAACTTCAAAAATTTATTTCTCAATGTAGTCTCCGTTATTTGTTACAGTTTTTGTCCATCTTCTCACAAGGGCATGTATCCCCGCACGGTAAAAATGTGTGTCCTTTTTCCTAAACCACTGGCGTACGGCGCGTTTAAGGGTCTCGGTGTCCTCAAAGTGATGTCCGCGAAGATCTTCTTTCAGTGGTCCAAACAGATGGAAGTCAGAAGGTGCAAGATCGGGACTGTAAGGGGGATGTGGTAATAATGTCCAGCCAAATTCTGCAATCGCATCAATGGTGCGTTTAGCGGTGTGTGGCGTGGCATTATCGTGCAACAGTAGTGCAGTTCTCTGATCTTTTAATGGGTAAAGTCGCCGAAGACGACCTCTAAGCTTCTTCAAAGTTTCAATGTAACGGTTTGCATTCACCATGTTTCCCTGTTCCAAGAAGTCGAGAAGAATCACACCCTTCTCATCCCAAAACACGGAGGCCATAACTTTCCCTACAGATGGTGAACTTTTGAACTTCTTTCTTGTCGGCGATGTTGTCTGTCTGTCAACATTCTGGGTACCCACCGTGCACAAACTTTTGAATAACCCAGGTCTTTAATGATGTTCTGGACACTGCCTTTACTAATGGACAACATGGAAGAAAGTTCATCCAGTGTTACCCGACGGTCACCACGAATGATGCCATCAACTCGATGAATGTTGTGTGGAGTCACTGCGGTAGGCGGACGGCCAGTCTGCTTTGCGTCAGCCATTGAGGATTGACCTACTTCAGCTTCGTCACAACGATGTACCCAACGTCGGACAGTGCTAACATCCACTGTTGAATCTCCATAAACATTCTTCAAACGTTCGTGGATGCGAATTGGGGTCTCGCCTTCAGCATTGAGGAATTCTATGACATAACGTTGTTTTAACCGAACGTCTTTGGCAGCCATTTTTAACCTGTTACAGTGGTGCCACCTGTTACTGAAACAGGTTGGTAATGCTATACAGTGCAGAAGAGTGTTTGATGAATCCTGCTAAATCTACAAATTGCACACCGATGCAGTATTTACATACATAAAAAATAGGAGGCATTACTTTTTGACCTTCCCTCGTATCTCTAACCTATCTAAAAATGTACGACACTGTACAGCTTTGCTAACCGTAACAGTTTTCACATTACCAAACATCCAGATTTAACTGTAAAATCTTACTGTACAGCTTTGCTAACCGAACAGTTTTCATATTACCAAACATCCAGATTTAACTGTAAAATCTTACTGTACAGCTTTGCTAACCGTAACAGATTTCACATTACCAAACATCCAGAGTTAATTGTGAAAACTTGATGTACAGATTGATAACATGCTATAGCAGCTTCCAGGTAACCACACTACTAGGTATTCTTATGCAAAAAAAATGTAGTTTTGATAAAACAATAACCAGTGCCGTCTTAAGACATGGGCATACTGGGCAGTGCCCAGGGGCCCCACGATTCTAGGGGCCTGTGACGTACGTCTAGTTTGACAAGTGAATTCTCCCTGATATGATGGATGATTTAAAGGGACTTTTAGCTTTTCATAACATTAGAACCCCTGAACATTTGTTGTAACTTTTCGTTTGCCAGAACTCATTCCACCGGGACTCATTTAGTATGCGGCACGAGATCAAAGAGACAGACTGAGGGATTTCAGGGGAGACTATCGGCGTTATCAAAGACAGTAGTGGTCCCTGATACGAGACGCAGTTGCTTGCCGCTAATTTCGCGTCTCGGTGTCAATCGCAGAACCGAGCGAACGGGGAAGCCGAAACGGGCAGCAGCGAACGGAGATACGAAGACCAGGGTGCGGTTTCTTCTCTTGATTTGGCGGTCAGATCCCCAAAAGCTCGTGAGATGTTGTTGTTGTTGTTGTTTTCGTCTATTATGTTGCTGTAATACCCTGTTCAACCTGAAAGTTGGTTATAATTGGGGTATATTGTGTGTTAGGTTCTTCGGTGCTAGTCGTCTGTTAGTCCTGAAAAGGACTGGTCCTTAAAAGGACCACTAGCTGGTTGACTGGTTGCCTCTTCGTTGCTTTTATGTGGTGTGTGTTCATTTCCTGCCTTCCTATCTGTCTTGTGTCGTTTGGTTAGTTTTTGCTTTCCTCGTTTCTGTATCTCTTGTCTTCCTGCTTTCCTGTATCTGTAATAGTGTTTTTTTCTATTAAAAATGGTCAAGTTTTTCAAGTGTTTCTTCGATGGACTTCTTCGTCTGATTCTCGTTTGTTTTGGTCGCTATTGTGTTTGTTTACATTTCCTCGATGGCTAAATCGCTCTGCTTCAATTTTCTTGAGAATTTTTGAGTTTTCTTCCGTCAGTTCTTATCTTTACAAATTCTATCTGCTGTTGACGGCTTTGCATGTCTTTCATCATTGCTCTGACGTGTTGTAGTTCTATTACATCATCACCGTTGTCTTTGTCGTCTTCGGGCGCCTGCTTGTTTCTGTTTACGACCTGTAGTTTCATTTTCATATCTTTGACTTCAGCTTAGTTTGTTGTCTGTCTACCGTGAGGTCGATAAGAGCTTTGTTTTTCTGCACCATCCGCAGCCATATTGTTTTTTGCTTTGAAAGGTATGTTTTTGGACACGGCCTCTTTCAAGATGCTCTTTGTTTCCAAAGATATCTAATGCCTCCGGTCCTAGCCCCGACTTTGGTTTCCGAGGCAGTTTGCACAGGTTCGGTTTGGATTATGGCCTTTAATTGTTATCCTCCTTCGCTTTGGTAGTCGCGATATGGGTGGTTGACCCGCACAATACCTGCAAACTGCATCCTGCAGTTTTCTTGGGTGTTGAATATTTTTGGCAGTTAGAGCACTGCATCAGGAGGGATATAGGCTCTGACTTTATGGTTGTGGTTGTGGAGCGTCAGTCTCTCGGGGTCTTGTCGTTACTACCAACTATCATCAGGTTGGTATCTTTCTTGGCCCAGGTTTTTAGCCTTTCGACCTGGTGTTTTAAGATTTGCGTTTTCAGCATTGAAGGCGTCAAGTGGGACATCGCCTTCGGAACAGCTGGTATACCCCTCATGACCAATTTCTTTGTTGTCTTGTACTTTTTACCAACTTTTCTTTTGGTGGGGCAACTTGGATTTTTTGGACCTGAAGTTCGATGTCATCAGCGAAGTTGTTTTGTCTGCTTGTTAAGAGTAAGCAACTACTCCCTTTTTGATGCCTCCCTACTTTGGCGATACAACTCGTCCAGTTATCTCCTCGAGGAAGTTGATCACTTTGTTGTCGGGTAGGGCCCTGAGTGAGGACCAAAACTCACTTCCTGACGTCTGGATATATTGTTTTGAAATTTTTCGAGCTGCTTATGACGATCCTCTCCTTTATCAGCTTTCCTTGTTGTTTGTCAGTGTTTTTGGTCTTTGTTTCCTTTAAGGTGGTTCTGATCTTGTGCAATCAGGGTCTTATCTTGCGCAAATGCCAGCTCTGAAATGTCAGACCTGTTCATCTTCCTCAGGATTCAGGAATGGTACTTGCTTCTCAGTCCTTTCGATTACATGCACTTGACAGTGACATCTTCTATGAGTTGCTTATGAAAAGCCTAAGTTGACAGGATATCACCTTGTCTTACAAGTCTTCAAGTGGTGCATTCTAAAATTCTTGTGACTTATGGTTTGTCGTACCTTGACATAATTTCACATTTGCAAGACTTGTAGAACTCTTTGTAAGGCTTCCTTCATAGGTGAGGTGGGATGCTTCTCTCCATCGTGCAAACAGTCACAGAGTTTGTTCCGGGTTTCTGCTGATGAGTCGGGTACGGGTACGTTTTTGGTGGCAGCCTGGATATTTAAATTTTCTCCCTGTTGTGATGGTTAGCTTTTCTAACATGTCGAACCCCTGAACATATTTTGTAACTTTTCGTTTGCTTTATCTCAATTCCACCCTGGACTCATTTAGTAGGTCGGCACGAGATCAAAGCTAGACTCTGACTGAGGGATTTTAGGGGGTCCCGGCACTATGGGGCGTTATCAAAGGCTGTCTGTAGTGGTTGTGATATTACGATTACGCTGGTTGCTTGCCGCTAATTGTAGACCGTCTTCTCGGTGTCAATTTTAGAACCGTGGCGAACGGGCAAACCGAAACGGGCATCAGCGAACGGAGATCCTGAAGAAGGGATCGGTTTGTGTCTTGTCAGAGATGATTTTGGCGGTCATGAAAATCCCCAAAAGTTTCGTGTTCGTGAGATCAAATAAGCTGTCAAGTTTATCATGTCCCACTCAACTTACATTCCATTTTAGCTAAATAGACCATGAAGACTAGACACGTTATCACTCGCTGGCCAGACCTTTACAGAAGCACTAGCTTTATTGAAATCTTGTTATAGATTTTCCCCTGGATTTTATATATATATTTGCAGTGAATTCTATCTCTGTGCAAAGCGGTAATATATATTGTGTAAAGTGATCAGTGGTCTAGTCTCAGTTCATTCATTCTATTTCAATGGATTTTGTGTTAATTTAAATCTATTAAATTAAACCATCTCAATAGTTCCAGTTGTAAATATAATGATCTATCTATTATATTATTTCAAAAGATAATAGATGCTTAAATTAACTTTTAAAGTCGCGAAGGAATTTATAATTAATAAATTCAGTTAAGTCCTAGTTTTATAGATGTGTGTTTTAACCACTAGAATTCGCGCAGTGTTTATTAAATACATAATTAAATACTCGAGTGTATTATAGGCTTAACGGGAAATTTATCGCGCTTGATTTTTCGGTATGTTACATGTCTTTTTTTTCTTTCACACAGAGTGATCGTACCTGCGGTCCCAGCTAAATAAAGAAAGAAATAAAGAAATCATCCTATAAACTTCCAGTCATATTGAAGAAACATTTCTTTTAAAATATAATCTTGTGGCGGTCCTTGCGACCTAGCTGTCAGAATTAAATGAAATAAAGCCCACCCAAGAACATTTTAAAGAATAATCATCAAATTACCCTTACAAACCTGTAAGATAAACTGGAAGGTAATCATCGCCAGTAGCGATATCATATTTACTGTTTACTGTGAGAGAGTACATATTTTCCTGACTGTGACTGAGCCTAGTATTTTTTTTTTTTTCCTCAATTGGATTTAATAAAACTATCATCACGCATTGAAGGAATTTTACCATAGCGGAGGATTAAAAGAGACCACTTCATTTTCACCCCTGTGCCGAACTGTGTTAGTGCCATCCCATAGACTCCTTTTTATATATATAATAAAAACACGAGAACTCTTAGTCTTCAAGTCTTGCGATAAGTGAGAATATTTGTTACCAACAAACCCTCGCAAACATCTGGGGCGGGACATCGAAGGACTAGACAGTTCATATGTCGAAAGATTACTTGCTGTTTTTATATACTTTTATGGATCGTCTGAGGCTGCATTCGGTAAGTGTGTGAGTATATGAGTGTGGATCCTCACGCGTGTGTATGAATGACAGGAAATTTAATCGTTTTTTCTTTTGTAAACCTGTTGTTAACTTTCTTGCCTAGTAATATAATTTTTCTGTATTCCCTGCATTGTTCCTTTAAGGGGGAGTTGCTAATTGGTTAACTCTGTTTAAAAACCCCCTCCTTTCCATTTGCTTAGTAAAGGGAAGAACAGCTGGGAAGAACAGTTTTTTTTTCTATCACCTATACCTAACTTTGTAACCCCTCTTTCAGAGTAATTAACTTCACTGTTAGGTTAACGTACCTATGTTCCTGATATTATCTATCTCTGGACTGGGTTTATCTTTGTCTAATAAGCGGGAAGGGCTTAGTCGATACCAATCTTCTTCACCCCTCCCAAATTTGTTATTTGCATTTGTGTACTTATGATAATTTATGTAATACCTGATATTTGTTAGTGA
The DNA here is from genome assembly GCA_024509875.1 of Oreohelix idahoensis. Lineage (NCBI taxonomy): Eukaryota > Metazoa > Mollusca > Gastropoda > Stylommatophora > Oreohelicidae > Oreohelix > Oreohelix idahoensis. Next base: position 73,498 of record JAMPIV010020368.1, read on the forward strand.
TTGATGTTTAAAGTGAATAAAATCACATAAACTCATTTAGTTCTGTGTGTTGGACATACCCACAGCCCAACATTTCCCCTATTCGTTTAATATAGTTTGTATCTACATCGTCTGTGTGTGTGAAAAACACCAAATCGGTGTGCGCGCAGATGCGAGTCTGGAAAACTGGCAAATAATTGTTTGACCAGGAGAGCGGAAGAGAAGATTGAGAGAAGCGATTTGTCGTAAATAAGTCTGTCTTTACTCTCCTCCAGCACGCTGTGAAGCAACTATTTAATATCTACATTTTCTATCACTGAGCTTTCCATCATCATTTTCCACTCTAAACCGGACCACTATTTCTAAGACTCTTTTCTCTCAAAATAAATTTACGACAATATTTGGCTGGCTCGCCGGGATTATTTTGAGATACATTTGATGCACACATATTTGTGGGCTGGTTCTGGGATCTTGAGCTACATTTGAGGCAATCGCATAGCCGGGTTAAAGATATTTTGAGTCTGATTTAGTCTGGGTCTAACTAGGTAGAGTGTGAATGATTTGTCTTGTGAATTAGGGAAATAAATAAATAATTACACCCCTAGACAAACGTTCTTTAAGTATTTGGGTTGTCCACACAGCATATTTACAGGTTGTTTTCTCTCCACAGCAGTAGAAAGTACAGATAAACAAAAATATTTGCTATTTTAATTATCCTCTGGCGGAGATAATTCAATTTCTTTCTTTATAAGAGTTGCTGGGATTGCGTGATTGTTTTACAGTCACTAAGGTTTTTGAAGTTAAAAAGAGTTGAGCTTAGCTAAAGACGGATTGTTCTGATTTTTAAAAATTAAGTTAACAACGTCTCATCTCAATAATTGACTTTAGGGACGGAGTTTTTTGTCAGAGATTTAAAATTTAGAAAAAAAAAAAAAAATTTTTTTTTTTTTCTTTTAAATTGTTTTAATTTAAATTTTTCTCTACTGTTAGTAAAAGTAGATTCTTTTCCAGTGTAACTTACCATTTAGTGGCATAGTCGCTTGCGTTTAGAGCCTTAATTGCCAGATAATAGCAGCGATAAGTTTGCACAGTACAGGTAGGAGGTAACTCAAGTAAATTTTTTTTTACTTTGTTTTTTTTTTTTCGTAGCGGCTTTGAGTTTTCCCCTTCTTGTTCCATCTTACTATTCTCTAGTCTTAGAAGCATCCAGTTCTTTGACAATGGCAGAGAGAATTAGGATAAGATCCCTTTTGAGGCAAGAGGCCAAGGACTCAGGACTAGACACAGAAGCTGCGAATCTGTTTATCAACCAGGAACTTCAAAGGTATGACGCGGAGGAAGAGAGGGCAGAAGCTAGGAAGAAAGAAGCGGACGATCGTCAATTGGAGCAGAAGAAAACTGAGGCAGAGAGGGACGCCCGCAGGGAAAGAGAGAAGAGAGACAACGCGAAGAGAGAGACAAGGAAAGACAGCATGAATTAGCGCTCAAGGCTTTAGAGAGTCGGAGTGCCTCTACTTCAAATAATGGAGAGCCGTCTTCGCCCCAGTCTCAAACAATGGATCTCTCCAGCACTCAGTCTGCCCAATTAACTGCTATGTCGTTTTCTTTAGAATCTTTTCCTAGCCCTAACGAAAAAATTGACAGCTACCTAGAAAAATTCGAGAGACTCGCGAATCTTTATGGGTTAGAGAGTACCCGCTGGGCGCTCAAACTTTCAACGTCACTGAAAGGCAATGCTTATGACGTGTACACAAAGCTGGGACCGAATCAACATGATTATGACCTGTTGAAGAAGGCCTTACTACAGCAGTTTGAGATGACTGCCCGAAAGTTTCTGCAGTTGTTCAGAAACAGCCGAAAAGAGAGCACGGAAACATTTCCCCAGTTCTCTTCACGTCTCACGGGTTATCTGACAAAGTGCATTGAATTATCTGACCTACCTCTTTCATATGAGGGACTCCTCGAACTTGTTCTTGTGGAGCAGATAAAATCCACTTTGTCGAATGAAACTCGTAGATTTTTGGCTGAACAGGGGGCAGTCAGGCTTGAAGACATACTCAATAAAGCCGAACGCTATAGCAATGCAATGGCCGAACTTCCCAGCACTAAACGTAAACCCACCGATGAGCCATCTCGAAAACAGAATCTAGAGCAGGCATCCTATTCTTCCACTTCCTCTCAACATTATAACCAACGAGATAACAATACCCAGAAACCTCCCCAGGAAAAATCGAAATTCTACAAAACCCGATACCCCCCCAACAAAAATTCTGATCAACCCAACAAGCCTACGTGGCAGCGCGGCCACCAAGGTCAAGGAAAAGGGAAGACCCCTACACCAGGAACGTCTGATCAGGGCAAACAAACCGGTGCAAACCGCATTGGATGTTTGCATACAGCCTCGAAAGGTAGAGTCAATGTCAGTGATTCTCAACCTGAGGGGGACCGACCCTCAACTCGAGGAACTGTAATTTTGAATGGTACCTCAACTACTTGTCTCTTTGACACTGGATTAAGTTTTAGTTGTATTGTTGCTAGACACCTAGTCAAACCAGGTCAGGAGACAGAGGAAACCGTCAAACTTAGTGGAGTTTTCAGGAGTGACGCACCCAGGACGCTTCCTATCGCACTGGTAGAAATACACTCTGACTTTGTCAGAGGAGTTATTAAAGCGGCCATAATGGATGATCCGATCTACCCAGTTATCCTGGGATGTAGATATGTGTTCATTGGGAGACCTAAGGAGCCGATTGTGGCAGCGGTAACCACAAGAGGGCAAGCCAAGAAGGAGAGGGAGCCTGCGCCAAACTTGTTGCCGAATGAACTGAAGGAGGCGCAACAAAAGGACCCTACTCTGGCGCCCTGCTTTAAAAAACTGCCCATGGCTAAGGACCCCAGACACAACGGAGACATCTTTTCTAAGGATGGTGTATTGTATCGTAGAACGGGCAACCCGGACACGGGGAATAACCAGCTCCTAGTACCGACGCAGTACAGAAACCAGATCTTAGAAATGGGGCACTCTCTTCCCTTTAGCGGACATATGGGACAAAACGCCACTATTCAGCGAATAAAAAACCACTATTGGTGGCCAGGAATGAACTCTGACATTGTCAGGTATGTGAAATCCTGCGCCCAGTGCCAACGGGTAGCACCCAAGCACTTGACACCCCCAGTACCTATGGGGCAAATGCCAATAGTAGGGACTCCATTTGAACGGGTTGCTGTCGACATTATTGGTCCTCTGGAAAAGACCAAAAGAAGGAACAGGTTCATCCTGCCTCACAAGTGATGACTGGACAATGGATCCCAATTCGCGGTAGCCTGTTAAATGGAGAG
>JAMPIV010020369.1:0-126719 GCA_024509875.1 Oreohelix idahoensis
GAAATAAAGAAGTAGAACACCAGACAACAGAAAAACAACAGACATGAGTGGCTTACCCAGGATTTGAACACTGGACCTTCCGTGCGACAACCCCGCCTAGCCATGCAAGCGAATCTCACTATCCGCTCTGCCATCTACGCATCATCAAAAAATGATGTTTCAATGGCAGGTCAATAGTGCGAACCACAATACACGACACCAGAAGTCCTCCATGGGCAGTTCAGCCTATTAATGACGCAATCACTTCTGTTGTATATCTATCAAGCAGTATAGTGCCGAATCCAACAAGTACAAGGTCCTTATATACAGTGTCCAGCAAATGATAGTAGACTAGAAACAGTGAGAAACAGGATAGTGGGTAGGTTTGGTATTGTACAAACATTTATTACAAATAAGGGAGGGAAACCTGAGGCCTGTAAACAGTAAATTAATATGAAACAAATATAAAGGTATGTTATTAGGCACTCGCAGGAAATAAAGAAGTAGAACACCAGACAACAGAAAAACAACAGACATGAGTGGCTTACCTAGGATTTGAACACTGGACCTTCCGTGCGACAACCCCGCCTAGCCATGCAAGCGAATCACACTATCCGCTCTGCCATCTACGCATCATCAAAAAATGATGTTTCAATGGCAGGTCAACAGTGCGAACCACAATACATGACACCAGAAGTCCACCATGGGCAGTTCAGCCTATTAATGACGCAAACACTTCTGTTGTATTTCTATCAAGCAGTATAGGCCGAATCCAACAAGACCCTTAGGACCTTAATACTGTGTCCAGTAAATGATAGTAGACTAGAACAGTGAGAACAGGATAGTGGGTAGGTTTGGTATTGTATAAACATTTATAACACATAATTGAGGGAAACCCGAGGCCTGTAAACAGTAAATTAATATGAAACAAATATAAAGGTATGTTATCAGGCACTCGCAGGAAATAAAGAAGGAGAACACCAGACAACAGAAAAACAACAGACATGAGTGGCTTACCCAGGATTTGAACACTGGACCTTCCGTGCGACAACCCCGCCTAGCCATGCAAGCGAATCACACTATCCGCTCTGCCATCTACGCATCATCAAAAAAAATGATGTTTCAATGGCAGGTCAACAGTGCGAACCACAATACATGACACCAGAAGTCCACCATGGGCAGTTCAGCCTATTAATGACGCAATCACTTCTGTTGTATATCTATCAAGCAGTATAGGCCGAATCCAACAAGACAAGGACCTTAATACTGTGTCCAGCAAATGATAGTAGACTAGAACAGTGAGAACAGGATAGTGGGTAGGTTTGGTATTGTATAAACATTTATAACACATAATTGAGGGAAACCCGAGGCCTGTAAACAGTAAATTAATATGAAACAAATATAAAGGTATGTTATCAGGCACTCGCAGGAAATAAAGAAGTAGAACACCAGACAACAGAAAAACAACAGACATGAGTGGCTTACCTAGGATTTGAACACTGGACCTTCCGACAGACGACGCGTTAGTTGATATCGCAGTTGCGTTTATGCGGACTATCACTTTGATCACAGGTCACTTGATTATATGTGTCCGTACGTGGGTTCGTATTCAGACAATTATTAAGTATTTTAATTGAGACATTGTCTGTCTGTATCGTAGTCGTCGACACTTCATTGTTTGTTCGGTGCGAATATCATTCCTCGTAAATACATGAAGAACTCTTCCTCATAGAAGAGTAGTTAAGTATAATGCGAATACAATCAATAAAACATGGCATGCAGACCAACCTTCAAGTCAAATGACGAATGCGGTAAGTCCTTCATACCGAGTCCAATATATACATTTATTTGACAAGACATGTGAAGAACATCATATGGTGATTCATCAATATAAGAATTGTACATCTGCATTAGTCAATGGGAATCCATAATACCGTCACTCTTCCAGTCAAATAAGTTCATGTCAGAACATCCAAAAAGGCGATGTACACGCTCTGCTGTCATCCAGTCAGACGGTAATGATACGCCTGTGTATTTGACGAATATTAATATATAGATCATCCACTGATCTCCTAACCTTATATTTCATTATCCATTAAGGAACTATGGACCGCCCCTGCGCGTCCATCAATAATTATAATTCGGCCATACGTAGCCTATCTCTGGAAGAATTCAACAATGCGACTTCATGGCATGACGGTCAAATACAAAAGGGTCCCCCTAAAATTGGTCACCACTACGCGTGACCATACCAACGCTCACGCGTCACAATCCGACTGTGGGGATTGCGTTTCATTAGACCATGAAGTATAACTATGATTCTACATTAATTCTCTTATCATCAAATATGCGTGCTGCCAAATATAGCAGACGACGCAGATAAAAGACCGTAACAGTTCCCTTTACGCCGTTGAGAAAAAATCTATTAGATAGATTTTTTTGTACTATCTTATTCAAAGATTATTTAACCAAAAAACCCGACATATGGCCTACGATGTTCTGAAAATCGTCGTGGTCATGTCGATAATGTATAAGTCATATTAATCATGTATTATATTAATAGTTATGTTATCCATGGACATTATAATAACTAAAGGAGTGTCAAACTGTCCCGCAAAATGTCGCTAATAATTTAACTTAAAGTTTGTCGTGACTAAATAATAAGTGAAAGAAAATTATTCCAATCAATGAAACTAATTAATTATAGTATGTATGTAAGGTGTCATTAAATTGTAAGTAACTAAACTAAATGATATTGTTATAGTAAAGGGAAATGAGAAGTAAAGACGAGTAAAGTAGAGAAAAAGTAAAGTATAAATTTAATTATTGATGTGTGCTGAAAATTAATCATGTGTATTAAGTAACTAATAACTAATTAACTTAATTAACTAAACAATAATATGTAATATATTCTATCAACATATTTGCCAAATATATATAAGAATAATCATTAATCTAAGTATATTATTCAGTGGTGTGAGATTTTTTTCTGTTGATATATATTTTCTTTCTTTTATATTTCATTTTTTTTTTCTTTTCTCACCATTCAACTTTATTTATTAATGAAATCAATAAGTAGAACTAACTAATATTGGATATGAAGATCCAAACGTAGTAATGTTCATAGGTGAATCTACCATTAGTTCCATTGAGTCTCCGATAAGTTCCATTTGAATATACGATAAGTTCCATTTGAATATACGATTAGTTAAATTTGAGCGGAAAAAAGTTTATCCGTATTCACAGTGTTCAATTAGTTATTTCAATTGCTGAAGTATAGCGGTATTTGTCCAGCCGGAATTCAGATATTCTTCCCGATTATTTCGAAATGAGCTGCATCACGAATGGACACTAACCAAAGTCCAAACACTCGTAATGAAAAATCAAATTTTGTCTCTTGTTATAATCAATTTCGTTTGAAGAACGTATCCATGAATTGTTTCATTCGTAGTATAAATCATAAGTATGCAATGTAAACAGTCATTGACGAAGTACGTAATCGTTACGAAGGACTTATTGTTCAGCATCTCTTTGACATATTGAATTCTAGTTTCTTTTCACTTGAAAATATCATCATGAACGAAGAAATGTAAAGGAAGTTGAATGTCCAGACTCCTTGCGGATTGTAAACATAAATTTCGCTTGTTTGCTGAAACCGTGATATTCAACATCATCGATTGTACCAACGTTACTTAAGGTACGAATTTCGGTATCATAAAGCGTTGTATGTCCCAGGAGAACTTGACATCCCGTAGACTCGTGACATATTTAATATTATCGTTAACGAAATTTGAAATATCGTTCCACGTTTGAAGTAGTAGAACAGTCACGTTAGATGAATTTGAAGTTCATGAAACGATTGCAAATCCTTAAATGTAAACGTCGCTGACGGTGATAGTTGTCGGCATCTGACGGAGATATATTTATGTATAATTTAGTAGCATCTGTTTACCTCAAATGTAGGAGGTATTTAATAAAAATGTTCCCTATAAATTTTGAAAGCGATGATGATACCATGTCACTTTCAATAGCATGTCTTTGATATCGACAATATAGACGATATACGAAACTAATGCTGCATTGGGCTGAGCATAATTAAAACCAATAACCATGTTAATGTATATTGTAGGCATGGTAAAAACAAATAAGACAGAAAACATGTGTACAAAATATAAATGTCACAAATAATGTTTTCTACTAGAAATATTACCAACCAATCTATATAGATGAGAATAGATGATTAGTAAAGAAAAGATACGATGACTGCATATGCTAAGTCATCAAAGAATGTGACAACAGTGTTACTACAACATGTTATCTGCGTGACGCAGAATCAGGTACCATCTGGAGCCTGAGTGAATGGTGATGAAAGTAAACACCATTATCACGATCGACAACAAAACGAGCGTCTCTATTGTTACAGAATGTAACCAACGCCTCACTATTCTGACCATTAAATGATGGCAGAAGACGAACAAATTTAACGTTTGCCGTGTAACTAAAGAAATTTCTAAGTGTCTGCCATGTAGTTACATGTGGCAGATTACGCACTAACACCGTGCGAGAATACGCATATTTCCCAATATATGTAGGACCATTGTCACTGATATGACAAAACGGTTGATGTGCAACCTTAGTTGCTTGAGGTACATTGCAATGTATGTCCCTCATGTAATTATTATTCTTCCTAGTGACTGTATGATTATCTTGAGCTTGAGTAAAATGACCCTTATCCTGTAATGATACATTTGAAGAACGTGTAGTAGTAGAAGATTGAGAAGAACTACATACGTTCTTTTGTTTCAGTATGCTGGTAGTAATTTTATTTGGTATTTTCTCATTACTCTTTATTCCAACATTATTTCTACATACATTACTTTTCTTAGTAAAATCCTTTACCCTACTGACAGTGTTAATAGTTTTCTTAGGATCAGTTGTAATCTGAGCTTGTCGCCAACTTTTATTATCAGAATTGGCAGTAGCATCCTGTCGAGGGAAGGTATATTTTCCCCGGAATGACCTCCTAACTACCAATGGGTGTATTGATAGTTTAGTATCAGTCCTCGTACTTAAATCATGTTGCAAAGTACGTTTCTCTCCTCTGTTGTTCCTCAATATATTTTTACCTGCCATTACATCGAGTAGACAATCGACCCTCTTTCTTAAATTATCCCTTTCAGAAGTCAGGAAAGTAATCTTCTGCTTCTGTTTTCTTATTTTATTTTATCCAAGTTGGGGTTAATATTCTTATTCCTTATCCATTAAAGAATCAAGTGTGATCAATGCTGTTGAAAGTTCATAAAGTTGTTGTTGCGTTTCCTTTTTTAAGTTCAGCATAGCTATGTTTCTCATTCAGGAGGGACGCTTCTAATGCAGTCACCCTGTCATTAATGAGACAATCATCACTCGAGGAAGATATAGTAACATCAATACCAGATTCTGTATTCTCATCATTTTCTGATTGCACTTCATCAGATACTTTCTTATTTGTTTCGTTACCCCTATGGGAATTAACCAAAAGTGTCTTATTATCTTCACGCAACAATGCCAAGTCAAGCGTGGAAGATTTCACTTTACTTATCTGGTCGTTCAGCATCTGTTTCAATGAATTTGCCTCATCGTCCAACTTTTTTTCCTGCCTATGGCAAAATTCATAAAATTTATCATTATCTGCATCCATTATCTTATTGTCATCAAATGATACACTACCATTTTCCCTTTTTTTTATTTCAGTTTGTGTCTTAATGCCCCTATTTAGACAGACCTGTTATATTGTTCCATATCATTTTCCTAAATGTACATCATCATAGTGATAATTCACATGGATGGCCTGGTCTATACATTCTCGACTCAGGTTATGCACTTGCATATCTACAGTTGATTTCAAAAGTGAAATTTCAGCTTTAAGCTCTTGAATCTTAACACCCTGTGTATGATTTTCTATCTTTAAATTTACATTTGTTTGATCAAGTAATTTCAGTCGATCAACCTCAGACAACAACGACTGAATGTGCGCCCTCTGTGCATGAAGTTTTCTTTGGTAAGCTGAGGCATTATCTTGTGCAATCTTCAATGAGAGTTTCTCAACCTCAGACTCCAAAGATTTATTTTTTTCCATAGTGGATTCTAATGAGGCTTCTAATTCCTTCTTCTGACTACGACATTTAGTAATATCTACTATCAACTCCGACAATCTATTATTATTCGACCCTGTAATTTCAAAATTCATTGCTGACAGCTTCTTCTCATATTCACCTTTTTGATGTGTCAGCTCATTAGTAAGGGTAATCTCCCTATCCTTATGCCTAGTTATGGTTTCCTTCAACTCATTCAACTCAGTACTACTACCTTCCTGAGTAGTCATTTTACATTCATCGTAAAAAATAGTGGATAATATTTTATAAAGTCTCACTGCTTTCTTCTGTGAAGGGACATATCTACACACATTCCAACCAAACTCCTCAAGATCATGGCTCATTTGAATTACAAAATGTTCCATGGCATACTCCTCACAGCTTGCACCACGTAAACCCAATCTATCTCCCTCCTGGAGAAAATGTTCAAAAATACCCATAGTGGATTCTGATGAGGTCCTAGAATTTGCAAGCTCCACTTCCAGTGTCCTCAATCTCGAATCATCAGTATCGGTCTCAAACTTCAGTAAACTCGCCTCTTTTCGCAAGTCCCTTATAGCCTGTTCTTGACTGGCAATAATCTCCAATAATTCCTCCTCTCTTTTCTCATCAATGGTTTCTAAATTTGTCACTCTTTCTAGCCCATTCCGTGAGTTGTCCATTTGTTTATCATAATCATCGTCGCAAAGAATAGCATTATGAATGTTATTCAATATAGAACCATGTTGGACATGTACGTAACGTTCCACAAAAGTACGAAACACTCCATCTAGTAAGTCTGCTATGTCCCTAGCCATATTCATATGTGGGACAGAGTGTAACTTATTGTTAGCAAACTCCGTCAAATCCGACGCTGTACGACATAAAAATTTATCTAATAATAAATTTTCATCTAATTCTCTTAATCTGTTTTCCTTCTCAATTTCTTCTATTTCCTCTCTAGCTTTCCTTATGTCTTCTTCTTGTCTAAGTTTTTCTTTCTCCTGTTTCAATGTAGCTTTCCTCTCTTCCTCTTCCTCCTTTAAAGCCGGTACAACTTCTTCCTCACTATTCATCAAATTATTACAAGCAAAGTCTCCCTTGACAATAGGTTTTAACATGTTACCTTCTACACCAAGTTTTACTGAGAACTTATTTAATCCAACATCAACACACTGTTCTTTATTAACTAACTTGTCTGGAGAATCCCTATATTCCTCCGAGACCTTCTTTTCCTCTAATGCAAACTCTTTTAATTTATCCTGACGTTCTTCTTCTTCTAATTTTCGATTCCGTTCATCAAATTGCAATCTATGTAAAAACTCATTGTATGCATATATTTCTAATTCTATACCATGTAAACCACAACTCTCACCAAGCCACCTATAATAATCTAGCGTAAACGTGGTCATGTCAAATAACTAAAATACTTATTTAGTCAATGATATAATTATTATTCAATAATTCACTCAATACAACCACCTATAATAATCTCTTAATATGAACTGTAAGTTCAACAACTATATAATATTTTATAATAATATTATATGTACCTATTAATATGTCATAAATAGTTATGACATTTATTCATTTAAGATGCTGAATTCATATCATGCACCTAATATTAATAATTAATAATTATGGGAATTGTCCTACCATAAGTATATTATGTTATCATTTATGTGTGCCTAAACAACACTGTAGTACCATGTACGTGTATTTTGTACCATATCACATATAGTTTCCAAATTCAACACCTATGCATGGTGTGAATACCAAATAATTATTCAATAAAGTTATTTTACTTCAATATTTAATTGTAATCCTTATGCCCTAAGCATCATATACAATGTGCCTCACTTATGTATTGGACCAATGCTGCACTATGATGACACACCCTAAGTCATCATCCAATTTAATAAAAATTAATTAAATTAATTTGTTATCTTGATAAGAAGCAATATATGTAATATAATTAATTAATGAAATGGATAAATACAATACAAATGATTAACCAAGGCTTTACAGTACAATAGTACAATACAAAAGTGACATTTTCACAAAACTAAATGATTTTATAAACTAAGTATACCAACAGGAAATATAGAAAGGTGAAGGTTAACTGAAGTAAAAGAACATATTTGGCACTACGAATGATGACGTCACAGGACTCATTTGACGATCATACAATACATTTAAATAAAATTAAAGATAGCCAGATTAGAATAAACAGGATAGATTACGAACATATGACTGTAACTGAATAAAAATGAAACTGAATACACTAGAAAACCCCAGTTATAACAGAACTAGACATCTAACATACAAGGGAATTAATAGCAAGTACGAACGAACAAACCACCGGCAGTGTCCTCAGTGAGTCCTTCGCTAAAATGCGATTAATTCACGGCCTTATAAAACAATTACACCTGATCTGGTCATTCGTAAAGACATGTAATCAGATGTAATCCTCCTGCCCAACCCCCCACGAATATCGACAAGACTACAGAAATATATATAAAATGACACACTTAACATTATTGTCAAAAACATGCTTATGAAATGGCTGACGTGGACTCAACATTTGTATACGGACCAAACAGTACTTATCTTTTGAATTTCGGAATAGTTACCACAGAGCCAACATGCGCCACTCTACCATGGATATTTCATGCAGAAATGCTGTCTGTGTGACCAGAAATCTTTCGGTAGTTGATGCTTGATAAGTTTAATTTCATGTCGTTGAATTTTGCTTGTCATTCATGATCGTTCGACTGTTGCTATGCAATGACGTCATATTCGCATGCGCAGAAAATGTCAATGAAAATCGAAGAGATATTTTTGCGGATTCGATTTGATTGTAGATAAGTTCATAAACGTGAAATAGAAATTCCACAGCCAACATCCGGCCACCAGTTGATTTCCCTCAATTATGTGTTATAAATGTTTATACAATACCAAACCTACCCACTACCTGTTCTCACTGTTCTAGTCTACTATCATTTACTGGACACAGTATTAAGGTCCCTGTCCTGTTGGATTCGGCCTATACTGCTTGATAGATATACAACAGAAGTGATTGCGTCATTAATAGGCTGAACTGCCCATGGTGGACTTCTGGTGTCATGTATTGTGGTTCGCACTGTTGACCTGCCATTGAAACATCATTTTTTGATGATGCGTAGATAGCAGAGCGGATAGTGTGATTCGCTTGCATGGCTAGGCGGGGTTGTCGCACGGAAGGTCCAGTGTTCAAATCCTAGGTAAGCCACTCATGTCTGTTGTTTTTCTGTTGTCTGGTGTTCTACTTCTTTATTTCTTGCGAGTGCCTGATAACATACCTTTATATTTGTTTCATATTAATTTACGGTTTACAGGCCTCGGGTTTCCCTCAATTATGTGTTATAAATGTTTATACAATACCAAACCTACCCACTATCCTGTTCTCACTGTTCTAGTCTACTATCATTTACTGGACACAGTATTAAGGTCCTTGTCTTGTTGGATTCGGCCTATACTGCTTGATAGATATACAACAGAAGTGATTGCGTCATTAATAGGCTGAACTGCCCATGGTGGACTTCTGGTGTCATGTATTGTGGTTCGCACTGTTGACCTGCCATTGAAACATCATTTTTTGATGATGCGTAGATGGCAGAGCGGATAGTGTGATTCGCTTGCATGGCTAGGCGGGGTTGTCGCACGGAAGGTCCAGTGTTCAAATCCTAGGTAAGCCACTCATGTCTGTTGTTTTTCTGTTGTCTGGTGTTCTACTTCTTTATTTCCTGCGAGTGCCTGATAACATACCTTTATATTTGTTTCATATTAATTTACTGTTTACAGGCCTCGAGTTTCCCTCAGTTATGTGTTATAAATGTTTATACAATACCAAACCTACCCACTATCCTGTTCTCACTGTTCTAGTCTACTATCATTTACTGGACACAGTATTAAGGTCCTTGTCTTGTTGGATTCGGCCTATACTGCTTGATAGATATACAACAGAAGTGATTGCGTCATTAATAGGCTGAACTGCCCATGGTGGACTTCTGGTGTCATGTATTGTGGTTCGCACTGTTGACCTGCCATTGAAACATCATTTTTTGATGATGCGTAGATGGCAGAGCGGATAGTGTGATTCGCTTGCATGGCTAGGCGGGGTTGTCGCACGGAAGGTCCAGTGTTCAAATCCTAGGTAAGCCACTCATGTCTGTTGTTTTTCTGTTGTCTGGTGTTCTACTTCTTTATTTCCTGCGAGTGCCTGATAACATACCTTTATATTTGTTTCATATTAATTTACCATAAATCTTGACCTGACGTAGTGAAGTCCCTAACACTGCAGTAAAGCTTGACCTTACGTAGTGAAGTCTTTAACACTTCAGTAAAGCTTAACCTGACTTAATGAAATCTCTAACACTCCCGTAAAACTTGACCTAACGTAGTGAAGTCTCTAACACTCCCATAAAGCTTGACTTGACGTAGTGAAGTCTCTAACACACCCATAAAGCTTGACCTGACGCACTTCCCACCTATATCGCAATTTCTGATATGGGACCACATTTACCATTTTATGAAAGATTAGGTGCTAAAGACAGAACAACTGTGTCCCTATAATAATAATAATAATAATAATAATAATAACAATAGCCCCTTCAGTCGTAACTGACTATTGGAATGCACCCCTGAGGTGACTGCCCTCAGCTGCTTATTTTCCTGGTGTTCTTTTCGACGTTTTCTACTTTCTTCTGCTTGCAGTGAGAGCTTCTTTTCACCCAATCTGAGGTGGCGCCATAGAGAGCATTGCTACTTGATGAGATCGGCAGCTTCATCCTCCCAGGCTGCTTGATTTACATCCAGTGCCCTCATGCACACATCTTTGAACCTCAGCTGCGGTCGCCCGACTGAACTTTTGCCATGTGCCAGTTGTCCGTAGAAGATATCTTTCGGGATGAGACCATCTTCCATGCGGCGGACATGGCCAAACCAGCGTAGTATGCGCTGTCTAAGCAGTGTATACAGTGCTTTGAAGGCTAGCACGTGACAACACCTCGACATGTATCCTTATTAAAGAGAAGAAGAATAATCCATTACCATAATTCAAGCCGTGTAAGTACGTCTGTCGGTCGGTCACATCATGCGCACCGTCATTTGCGCACTTTTCTATTTTCGAGAGAGTACATTAACTTTCAACCACAGCTAAGGGGTGCAACTGTGGTTGAAAGTTAGGCAATAATTGTATTGTTTCCCACTTCAAGACAAAACTTTAATTTAAAGTATTGCAGACTTATTAGTATGGATCAAAATGATAAGATGGCTGCAATAGGTAGAGGAAGAACAAGGAACACAAGGAAAAGAGAACTGGAGGCAGTTTAAGAATCAACAAGTGGATCAAGTGTGCTGGAACCACTGAAATCATCCTACTCTCGATTTCGTTTGTGTTTTCTTCGAGTTTGTTCTTGGTAATGTTCACACTCAGTCAGATCCTTGGCCTTTTGCTCTATGTCTGCAAAAGTAGACTGCATAGCTTGAATATACCCCCGCAGGGAATTATAGAGTGCACAAGCTGTATTCAAATCTTGGTCAGAACATTACAAAGCAGCACTGGTCATTTGAAAACGCTGTAATACTTGATCCCACAGTATGATCATTACTCCTGTTTCTAACTTCATCATAGTTGAAAGTAGACCACGAGGCTGTTGACGACACTCTGCCTTCTAATCATTGTTATCTGAAATATCATCTAAGACTTGTTTTATTGCAGAAAAGTTGTGTAAAAGTGCTTTTGTTGCATCCGCCCGAGCGGACCACCTGGTATTTGACAGTCATTTCACAAAGGGCAAATGGGACTTATTATGAGTACCGCCAGCACATAATGCAGTAGACAGGAGACCCCACCGGTAGGTAGAAGCAGAAAAGAAGGTGTACATGCTTTCAACAAATCCAAAGAAAATTACTGCTTCTTGACAATCTTCAGCAGCACATTTTCCAACCAAATTTAGTGAATGTGCAAAACACGGAATGTAATGCGCAAACTTATTCATCTCTTTAATTTGTGCTTGTAATCCTATAAACTTGCCACTCGTGTTGCTGGCGTTGTCATAACTTTGACCACGGCAGTCTTTAATATCAATGTCATTTGCCTTTAAAAAATTAAATAGACTTTTAGTAAGCTGTTCAGCACTATGACCTTCCATATCCAAAGATGTCACAAATCTTTCAACTGGTCCAGATGACAAAACATAGCGCAGAGTCAAAGTCAGCTGGTCCATATTAGATATATCTGGAGTAGAAACCAATGAAACGGAATAATACTTGCATTTCTTCACTTCACAGAGAATGTGATCCAGTATGCTGGATCCAATCAGATTGATGAATTCCTCACACGTTGTTTTAGATAGATATGATGTATGTCCAAATCCTTTGTTTGCATGAGTACTTATATGCTCTGCCAGAAAAGGGTCAAACTTGGCCAGTAATTCTAACAACCCTAAGTAATTCCCGTTATAAGGGGACCCAATAATTTCATCACTGCCACGAAATGAAAGGCCTCGTTCTGCTAAAAACTTCACAACTTCAATTATTCGTTCTAGAAGTTTGTGCCAATACTTTTATTGAATGTCCATTTGTTTCACAAGTTGGGAATCGACACGTTCACCTTTGTTTTTACGCATCAACAGTGAAATTAAAGCTTGTCTATGTGAGGAGCTTTCTTCATGTCGACGCAATAGATTGCTTGCATTTTTCCAGTCATTAAACTCTTCCACAGTAAACTTTGATGAACATTCTGGACTCATAAGCTTGCATGAGAAACAGAATAGGCGCCCTTTACTTTCTGAATAGCATAACCATTTTCTTGCATGTTGCTTGTTTTTCACTTCCTTTGGATATCCAATATTCACGCTCACATTCATCTATATTGTTCGGCCAGTCACCAATATCATTAGAGTATTTCTTCGTTTCACTTATTCTTTCACATTCAGACTGGGTATACTGTGTACTGGGTTTTGCTGTATGTTTTCTGCTGCACAGCCTGCACTAGTACTAGTTGTTCCTGTACTTCCAGCTTCAGCGGTAAGAGTACCACCACCATGAACATCAAAATATTCTGTCAGCTTACGTGTTTTTGATATCACAAGTTGATCTCTTCTTTCTTTTTCTTCCTTCGCTTTGCGTTTTTCACTTCCAGAAGCATAATTACGTCCAATATCTCTGTGTCTACTGCTCATATTTTGAGTTTTCTAACCTTACAAATCAAGAAATTTTAATCAAGATCGAAAGAGAATGCGAGCACGCCGTATACCTCAATTAAAACAGGAAGTTTCCGTTTCGTAAATTCCAGTTTCTATTGTTAATGCAAATTCATTTCACAAAGAACGAAACAAAATTAGAGGGGCAGTCACAGAGAGCCAAAAAAGTGGCTTCCGTCCAAACGTGACCAAATTTTCAACGCCTCTTAAATGGCTTCCGTCCGCAAACAGTTAAGATTAAAATAATGAAGAGTCACACTAAGTCACCCTCTTATGCTCTTTCTCTCACAATTTCGTGACACCAAATGAAAAGGCGCTAAAGATGGCATAAATCACAAGATCATTGGTTTAACGCTCGTATTAGAAGATGACCAAAAAAGTATGTACATATTTATTGGCGCGGGGCCCCTAAAGGCGCGGGGCCCGTAGCATATGCTGCTTTTGCTACTACGTTAATCCGGCTCTGGGAGGCAGACATAAATAGCACAAAGAAAACATGGAACGACCTTGAGCTCATGGCACGGAACAGGAAGACTTGGCATACGTTTGTTGAAGGCTTACGATCCTTGGCGAGCTGAATAGTGATGATGAATAGTGTGATGATGAATAGTGATGTTGAATAGTGATGATGTATAGTGATGATGAAAAGTGATGATGATTAGTGATGATGAATAGTGATGATGAATAGTGATGGTGAATAATGATGATGAAAAGTGATGATTAATAGTGATGTTGAAAAGTGATGATGAAAAGTGATGATGAAAAGTGATGATGAATAGTGATGATGTATAGTGATGATGAAAAGTGATGATGATTAGTGATGATGAATAGTGATGATGAAAAGTGATGATGAATAGTGATGATGAAAAGTGATAATGAAAAGTGATGATGATTAGAGATGATGAATAGTGATGATGAAAAGTGATGATGAATTGTGATGATGAAAAGTAATGATGAGTAGTGATGATGAAAAGTGATGATGAATAGTGATGATGAATAGTGATGTTGAATAGTGACTTGCAAAATGATATTTCCTTTTTCAGTGTTGTAGTGGCTAAAGGATTTTAAACCACTTATATGAAACTTCACATGAGGTTTATATATTTGTCGCATGTCAAATCTTTGAGGCTCAAAGTGTCGATGTTCTACGCATCGTAGAAAGCTGAAATGTTTCAGATTAAATCAACAGACAATCAAGATACTCTTCTGTCCAGTGTCACTCGGGAAACGGATTTAACTCATCACTTTCTTAAAAATAACTTTAAGACGTAAGTTTTTGATTGTTTCTACAAGACAAAATTTTAATTTAAAGTATTGCAGACTGTTGAGAGCGCATCATGGGGCAAAGCGATTTGTAAAAGTGTTTTGGGAGAGATCGCGCTGCACCAAGATGTGCCTCACCAGAACACATAATAACTATGATGCTGGAATGTAACTACACACGGTTGCGAGGCATGACGTAGTGGGCATTCTACTTGAGGGCTTGGACCCGAATGGACAGTGTCGGCTTGTATGGCGTAGTCCACTTATCTAAGTGTAGCGAAGTCTACTTAAAAGGTGTCTATATGATTCAGATTTCGATGTAGAAATCAAGTGTGCTGTGAATTCATTAAGAGACAAACCCATCTTATTTGGATGTGTTAAATTCAGGGTAAGATTTAATCTCGATTAGCCAAAGGAGATATTTGACCACAGGTCAAGGTTAATATAACCGTTATGAAGGGATATGAATATCTACGAAAATACATTTGATTGTCGACTAAATGAAAATGTGCAAGAAGGCACGGAATTGAAATAATATGGACATGAAAGGAAGATAAAATATAAAGAGAAACTCCTAAGAATAAAATAAATGGAGGAAAGTATGGAATATGCTATGTAAGCACGTAGAGATAAGTCTTGATAGCATGAAGAATTTTCAGATGTGTTGATTCATGTATAAATAATATATGGAAGGCAAGAATCGATATTTAAATGAGGATGTCAGACTTTATTAGAGCAATGTGTCGCTCATGCAAGTTAATATGTTAAATAAAATTGAAAGTCGTATAAAACAGAATTCGATGAGGAATGATTCACGGTTTGAATTATAAGTTTGAATACATATAAACAGTTAAGACTTTCTGACAGTTAGTTCGATAAAACGAATTTGAATACAAAGTAGAACGAATACCCATAAAGGTTGTGGCCAGAGTTTTGGTGACTATATTTCTACAAAAATAGTAATCCCTAGACAACATACAGATAACGAAGGAAAGGCTCTTAAAAGATGGACCCGAGACGAAATTCATGGGGGCTTTTTGTCCGGTAGTCACCACAACAAATATATTCCACATTATTCAGGATTTTCAAGAATGGAGCACTTCAAATATACAAGGTATTGAGAATACTTTATCAAAAACAGTATTATAAACGAAAACTCAAAGGAAAACAGTTATCGTTTCAAAAAGCTCAAGGACAAGGTGTAATCTGATAACCGAAAGCAAGGATCAAGGTGCAGAACAACTAAATTAATACGGGAATATCGAAGAAACAACTATCATCAGCACAGAAAGGGACAAAAAAAACTTAACATTTTAGAAAACTATATGATGTTGACCGTCAAATGTTTAACCGGCAACACGAAGCAGTGACATCATATGTAAATGTTTCAAACCGTCAAAAATCAAGCAAGCTTCCAGAAAGAAACTCAGGATTTCACTCAAGATAATTCTTCAAGATCAGCATTCTTCAATCAATACGTCAAATATATCTACGAAGCATCAAATATATATAACAACAGTTTCATTAGAAAATTGTACTTGCCAAGATCTGGGCGAAATCGTTCCTTCGTGGTTCAAACAGTCGAAGGCCATGGTTGAAGAAGACATTTTGATTTATTGCAGATAAGTTTTATGTTCAATGTCGAGGTGTATTGTCTGATTATTTAAACACCCGTACGTCACCTTCATATGCTGATCGAAATCTATTATTATTATATTATACGTTTATCGTACTTATTATATATATATATATATATATATATATATATATATATATATATATATATATATATATATATATATATATATATATATATATATATATTGCGGGAGGATGGAAGGGCTTAACATTTCTGTAACTTCGTCGGAAGATCCAGAAATTTTAACGAATCTGTAGGGCTTTATTTAATGCATTGTCAAAGAAGTCCAGTAATGACACTGTGGAGTATTAGTCTTTGATAATCCATTGAATATATTTAATAATTGTTTAGTTGTTTCGTCTAGGTATCGCGTCTACTTTTGTTAATATCTTTATTTATGTAAATAAGTCAATTTTTATACGTCTGTCAACTATCCCCATCTTGTCTAATTGTTGTATTTGAATACGACTTTCTGTAATCGTACGTTAATTTTCTGTCTTGTTTAATTTATTAATATTTTTATACATATGTTCTTTCTTTTATCATTTATGTCTTTGTTATACTTAGTTTCTTTTTATTCGTTGTCGAACGTTATGTAATCTGTATATCATCATCATCTTTGGCCCTAACCTGTGCCATTCATTTTCATTGTCTTTAACATTGCTCTTTTATATGAATTTAATTGACATTGCATTTAAATAAATATTGTAACTGCTATTGATAATTAAATAATACTGCATAAAACAAATAAATTTACCTATAAACATATCATCCCTAGAGGATTTTAGACAGGAAGGTATAAGAAAAGGCTTATGAGGTGTGAAACTAGTTGATTATGCAGAAACCAAATATGAGAAACATGTAGCCCACTTAGAGAAAATAGCGGAACGTGAACTAAAGGCACAAGAAAATGAACTCAGAGCTAAGGAGTTGGCTCAGAAAGATAAAGATCGTGAACATGAAATAGCCATGGAGAAATTAAAAATGGAGGCAAAAGAAAAAGAAGAGAAATTGAAAATGGAGGCTGCTACTCTGGCAATGGAGAAAGAGCATAAATTAAAAATGAAGGCTGCTACTCTGGCAATGGAGAAAGAGCATAAATTAAAAATGGAGGCTGCTGCTCTGGAACGAGAAGCAATGGAGAAAGCTGCTGCTCTGGAACGAGAAGCAATGGAGAAAGAAGATAAATTAAAAATGGAAGATAGAGAAAAAGAACGTGAAGATAGAGAAAAAGAACGTGAATTTAAGAAAAATAAATTAGACAAGGAACTTGAAATAGCAAAAATTCAGTCTCAGGCTTCTGGTGAACACTTTGGATCATACAACGATCATTCGTCTTGGCTGCCAAAATTTAAATTACCAAATTTTATCGATACTCGAGATTGCATCGATAGTTTTTTAGAAAAATTTGAGATGAAAGCCAACGATATGAAGATACCTAAATATCGCTGGAGCAATTTATTATCAGATCATTTAACTGGAAATGCCCAGAAATGTTTCATGCAATTGGATCAACAAAGTCGATTAGACTTTGATATTGTCAAACAGGCTCTTTTAAGAAAATTTAGGTATACAGAAGAAGGTTTCAGAGAAAATTTCATAAAATGTTGCCTGATAAGAAGGTTGACTTCGGAGAATTTATCTCCTCTATAAAACTGTACCTCAATAGTTGGATTGCGTTAGCTGAAATCCCTAAAACTTATGAAGGGATAATTGATTTAATGTTAAGAGACAAAGTTCTCTCGGCATGTAGTACCGACCTAACAGCTTTTTTGCAGGAAAGACGTCCTAAGACCATCGATGAATGTGAGAAATTGGGTCGCCAATATGTCGTCACCCATCCAGACAGAGATATCAAGAGATCTACACCAGATGATTCATTACCAGTTTGTGCTGCCTATCACGACTATGGAAACTACCGTCATCGTTCTAAAAGTACAGAGGGTAGAAACAGGTTTGACTTCGACTCCTCCAATAAAGGAACGTACAACTTTCCAAGAAGGTATTCACCTTCACCATATGAGAGAAATAGGTATCATAATTTCTACAACAGTGGTCGTGGATATCACAGTGGTAGATGGGGTGATGATAACCAATACGGAAGTTATAGACAATCGTCTAATGAAAGACCACAATGGAATGGTCGGTCTAATAACTACCATAATGATCAAAATGATAATAAGGTAGACAATACTAGAAGGGCTAGTAACCAAAGTGGTAAACGACATGAAAGCATAAACAAACGCCATGCCGATGTTGGCTCGGAACATAGTAGGAGTGATACAGATCATGCTAATGCATGTGTGTCCAATGCACCCACCAACGATAATGTGGAAACACATCATGCCAATGTTGCTGTTACAGATACCATAAACAATGAGAGCTGTCCAGGTTGTGAACATTTATTTCAACCTAATGGGAGAGTAATATTGAGTTGCGGTCATGCATTACCCACTCTAATGTCAGTCTCTGCTACTGATAAATTGGATGTGCAGCATGGGTTTGTGAATGGTCAACCCGTCTCTACTATTCGGAACACGGGATGCACAACGATTGGCCTACGTCGTTCTTTAGTTGACGACACAGCTCTTACTGGGCGTTACGTAAAGTGTGTTACATTCGGTGGAAATATTGAGTTATACCCAACAGCAACTGTATCGTTATGTACACCATTCTTATCAGGCCAGGCTGAAGTATGCTTGTTGCCTGAACCACCAATTGATCTTATAGTGGGAAATGTGGCTGGTGCTAGGGAATGTTCCCAGGCTAACATTGAAAAATGGACTCACCAGCACCCATTACGCACAAAGGCTTCGAGTACACATATACATGATACACAAATTAGTTGTACACCAGCTTCATATAGTACCATTCGACATTCTCATAGTAGATCATCTCCACATTCTGCTGAGAGAAATACTGGACGTACTATTATGGTCTGTAATGTTCCTTCTCGCGCCAAATGGTGGTCGCTCAGAAAATTTTTTCTTTATGCGGGACATGTTCAACACGTCAATGTCGCACATAGTGGTAATTCTTCCTCTACTGTGGCATTTTTTTTGTTTCCGCTCTAAGTCTGATGCCAACAGAGCTATTAGCTCATGCATATGTCATCATATGCTGGCCATATACTCGATGTTCGATTACATCGTCATCTTTAACATCACATTGATTACTTTATACCACGCACTCTATTAGTTGCGTTCTCGTGTTCATTACTTTTCTAGTTCAGATGTTTAGCAATACATCTGTTGATACAATAGTTCTATTAACTACACTTCTTGACTCTTCTACATTCTAGTGCATTTCTTATCTATTACTGTCCTATACGTTTGAACTTACATCTTCTTTGACTTTACTATTTTTGCTGTTCAGTCAGAATCATTGATTCCTTGAGAACTTTACTTTTCTGTCTTTTCCATTGTCTGCCTTGACGTGCTAGGGGGCACCATTGATAATACAATGATCAGACAATGCAAATCGTTCATTGAATGTAATTAAATCTGCATTTTCAAAACATCCTATTCTAACGATTCTTGATATTAGAAAAATTTTCTTTCTCAGAACAGACCTTTCAGGCATAGGTGGCTGTTTGATTCAACGATGGGACGACAGACTTCACCCATATGTGTATATCAGCAGGAAGCTTCTGCCAGCAGAACAACGTTACGCAGCTGGTGAGCGTGAATTGCTCGCCATCGTCTAGTCTATTTCAAAGCTGCAAATTCATACTTCAAACAGATCATGTACCATTGACAGCACTCAAAACCAAGACGTACAACAACCCAAGATTACACCGCTGGTTCCTTTTGTTGCAAGAATTCCACTTTGATATCAAACAAATTTGTGGATCCGACAATTGGCTAGCTGATCTGCTGTCAAGGTGGCCTGATTTAAAGAACTGATACTTGTTGAGGCCCATATTGGACATCATAATGTTGAAGGTAAAAGGCCACCATAATGATAAGGCCTGATACTGACGGCTATAAATGTAGAGTGCTGTTTAAGTGAGTAAGTTGTCAACCTGGTAGTGGGATGTTGTGGTGTATGTAGGTCACCAAACGTTGAGGCACTGACAGGGTGTAATATAGACTCACTCTTCAATGTACAGGCTCTTAAATGAAGTGATCGTAGAAGGGTGTGGTTTGAGTAGACATCAATAAGATGGATGGACACGAATGCGTGAAGGCTCTGGAACTACGTTACGATACATCCATTCAACCACATGTAGAAGTCAGGAATGTTGATAACAGCTGACGTTTCAATAATTTATTACGATACAAGGACAAGATACGCCGACATCATGATATATAGTCATTTGACAAAACTTGGGACATCACAGCATAATAATAATAATGTTCAATGCAGCTGGCATTAATGGATCATAGGCAGGCTGTCCATATCATAGTGCTGACGACAATCTATATCTCTTCTCAGCTGCAGCAAATTACCCCGCATTGGGAACGGGTCTTCAAATATATGAGTTTAAACAACTCTCGTCTGACACCAGCAAGTCAGGGTTACTTCTGGTATATAGCAGGCCGCGAAATATGGCGGGCCCCAGAATACAGTGTTCTCTGTGATTCCTTGGACAAACCTTGTTCAAGGTGATATCGCCGCAATAGCGGGATTTAATGAATATATAACGTTCTTCGGGCATTCACCAACCCGGTACATTCAATGTCAGCGTAATACGAGAGCTCAATTACTGGTATACTCGATGGACTCTTTCCCGCCCAGGGAAAAGTCACTAGGCTGTAAGCAAAATGTTATTTATGATTCTGGCAATAAAGAAAAATGAATGAAGGCTAATTTACCTTGCCATTCCTTCCGAATAACACCAAAACACTCACTCGCCTCCTAGGCGCTTAGAAATACAATATGGGGGAACAATCTTTAGACACACAGAGAACTTTCCTTCCCCATAATATAAAGCCAGGTCGAAGACGAACAAGACGTCTTGACCCTTTGAAAAACTACAGCTCGACTCTCGATCGGAAGTCTTTCTTAACGCGCCACAAAAGACGCGCATGCGTCGTTCGACGCTAGACCCTCTGAGCAAAACTCAGGTGGGCGATAATGAACACATACTAGGAAAAGACTGACCATTCAAGCCATATATGGTCAGGTAATAAGACATCGGTTCTAGTTGCAAACATTCCGAGAAAAGCTGACCATTCAAGCCATATATGGTCAGGCAACCAGACATCGGTTCTAATATTAGATCGTTAGGTTAAAAACAAGTGGAATAACAACCACTGTTGAATTCAACCCAAGTAAAAAATGAGTAACTACCCTTTGATCAAGAATCTAACAAATAATGTCTCCAAATTTAAACAGGTACATTTCACAGACTATAAACTCTGCGAAAATGTCCGCAACAATACTATATTGAATATCCTAATTAAGAATCATCTCGTTCAAGGTTATTCACAAAGACTTGAGAAAAAGAGATACAGAGGGACATAATGCTTATAAATACAAAACTCGCTGGTCCCTCTTACTAGCTACAAAACGACAGCTGACATTTCAGGAGTGGATTAACGAATAAACTGCCTAAGGTTTCCAGAATCTAATAACTTTGATAGACAAAAATATTAACATTATACCGTGTATTGGCATATAACATATACACGGTTTCCGGTACATCCAGGGTAATGACATACAGCCTCACGCGTATATATACAATGGAAGATGACAAAGTGATGTCTACTTGTGTAAATTGAGAACAAATTTTAAAAACTTATAACCTATAGGTAGTTTGTGTAGTTAAACATAGTTAAACATTTATTGATATTTTGTTTACACTTTTAATCATTTTTAATCGCGATTGATCATTTTAATCGAAATTAATTGGTTTTAATCGATAATAATCATTTTATCTGAATTGATCGGTGTTCATTTAATATCTTATCCAGCGTTCACCCGAGGTAAACGCTCGCGGGACGAGGAGGTAATGTTGAGAGCGCATCATGGGGCAAAGCGATTTGTAAAAGTGTTTTGGGAGAGATCGCTCTGCACCAAGATGTGCCTCACCAGAACACATAATAACTATGATGCTAGAATGTAACTACACACGGTTGCGAGGCATGACGTAGTGGGCATTCTACTTGTGGGCTTGGACCCGAATGGAAGGTGTCGGCTTGTATGGCGTAGTCCACTTATCTAAGTGTAGCGAAGTCTGCTTAAAAGGTGTCTATATGATTCAGATTTCGATGTAGAAATCAAGTGTGCTGTGAATTCATTAAGAGACAAACCCATCTTATTTGGATGTGTTAAATTCAGGGTAAGATTTAATCTCGATTAGCCAAAGGAGATATTTGACCACAGGTCAAGGTTAATATAATCGTTATGAAGGGATATGAATATCCACGAAAATACATTTGATTGCCGACTAAATGAAAATGTGCAAGAAGGCACGGAATTGAAATAATATGGACATAAAATATAAAGAGAAACTCCTAAGAATAAAATAAACCTTGATCAGAGACGAGCGGGCGCAGAGAGAAAAGAACCAACCCATAAAAAGGATCAGAACTATCATTGGCAGCTAAGTTCAAATATATTCTGCTACTTGGACTTCTTGTAATATCTCACATTCCCTAAAGACTGTGATGATAACTTTTCTTGATCCATATTTAATCAAATTATTTTCCAACTGTTAAAACCTAAAGTGATTATTAAATGTAGTTATTTGTAATGTTACAAATTTAACTCTGGCCACAACCTTTATGGGTATTCGTTCTACTTTGTATTCAAATTCGTTTTATCGAACTAACTGTCAGAAAGTCTTAACTGTTTATATGTATTCAAACTTATAATTCAAACTGTGAATCATTCCTCAACGAATTCTGTTTTATACGACCTTCAATTTTATTTAACATATAAACTTGCATGAGCGACACATTGCTCTAATAAAGTCTGACATCCTCATTTAAATATCGATTCTTGCCTTCCATATATTATTTATACATGAGTCCACACATCTGAAAATTCTTCATGCTATCAAGACTTATTTCTACCCGCTTACACAGCATATTCCATACTTGCCTCCGTAGCAGAATATATTTGAACTTAGCTGCCAATGATAGTTCTGATCCTTTTTATGGGTTGGTTCTTTTCTCTCTGCGCCCGCTCGTCTCTGATCAAGGTTGTTGGGGGTAGCTCGTTTCCCAGAGATGTCAAGGAGAGTCTACCACGTGCGGCCTTCGTCTTAAAGCTTAGGCCACGGTTCCCTTCTTGTTCCAGAGATAGTACTTTCTGCTGGTACCACCAATAACTATGGAAGTAGAATAGAACGAAACGCTCTTCTGAGTATGGCGTTGTTAACAGTCAGTTTGTTGTAAGTTAGGAATGTGACCTTTTTTATATTGCTTTTTTATATTTGTGGTCTAAGAGAGTTAACCAGGTGTAATATTTCTGGAATAAGTTAGATTTAGTTGTTATCTCCCCTTGGGCTTGCTATTGTCTAGCTATATGCCCATATACGGTTCTGTTCGTAGATTTTCTTAGAACAGTCCCAGTACGTTCCAGTGGTGAACTAAACTCAAGTCGCGATGAATCGCGCATGCGCCTAGGTTTGGCGGGTCCGGAAGACGGCTTCGTTTGCAGAGTCTGGCTGGGTGATTTGAGCGGAGAGGGTGTCCCGCCATGAATTTCTGGCAGTGTAAAAGGGGATCAGAGTTCTTTGTGGATTAAATATGTTTAAGATTACCCTTGATTGTGATTCTGGCATAGTTCGGTAAAGCCTAGGATATGGCTAGTGTTTCTTGTGTGTTTGTTTCCTGGAGTGCAGAGCAGGTAACAATACTTTGATATATATAGATTAACCTTGAGTACTTGGAAGCCCGCTATCTATGCGGCCTATTTTTGCCAGAGATGTACCTGACTTGCTGTGTCAGAAGATATATAGATTAACATTGAGTACTTGGAAGCCCGCTATCTATGCGGCCTATTTTTGCCAGAGATGTACCTGACTTGCTGTGTCAGAAGATATATAGATTAACATTGAGTACTTGGAAGCCCGCTCCTTATGCTGCTTGATTTTGCAAGAGTCTCTGTAGTGTTGGATACTATGAACTAATGCTATGTACATGATGCTAAATGTGCTTGAACCTTGTCCTAATGACAGTACATTCGTTTGTGATGTCGACTTGATGTGATTGTAATAAATCGGTAGAACCATACAAGTGGTCTTCAACCTTCCTGTCTCCTATATGTGGTACGAACGATGTATTGTACTACAACATCACCACCCACACTGCTACATATAATAAGAACGTACTTCTACACTGTCTACGTGTACTTCTACAGTGATGGCCAGTATGGCCTATGGACAACAGTAATCAGAAACTTTTAAAGAAGTCAGATACTCTTACAGTGTGGCCTAATACCGCAGAGTATGAACCTCTTCAGTGGTGGTTTCCAGTCATTTCTTACCTACGACATTCGCACTACTGGAACCGTGGCTATATTGTGTCAACCAACCATGACTTCCTCAAAGTGATGCCACTATAATAAATACTACGGAACTGTTCCAATCATTTTCAACAATCCATGACTTCCACGACGTGATATTAGTTACCTAAATCGTTTGGAGACGTACCATGTCTTTTCAACTGGTTTGTTGTTAACCTGAAGTACCCAGCGTTGCACAGAAGTTCTACACCAGTTTATTTCCAGTCAAGATATAACTGTGTTTGCTGTACTTTATTGTTGCTGTTACGCTGTTTTCACCATTGCTGCTATCTCGAGGCCAGGATTTTTTCGCCAGTTAAGATAAGTGGCTATATGTTTTGTAAACTGTGCCTTTGTGTGTGTGGTAGTTAGGCCTTCCTCTCTGCACATACTATTTATATTCCTTGTTTTATGTTACATGTTTCTTTGTTTTATATGTTATATATGTGTTTATATTTCAACGGGTTTGGTTGGGCGGTGACTGTCGTAGAATCCCCCCTTTACCGAGGGTCTATGACGGCGTTCTTTAGGGACGTTTGCGAATTTCTCGCAGTGGAAATCTCCAGCAAACATTTTTGCTGCGTATTATAGTCCACTGTGTTGGTTATTTGTGATATATTTGTTTAGTTGTGAGGAGCTGTTCTATGTTGTTTTTGTAATATTTTGTCTCTGTTCTTTAGTTTTGATTAATTCGTTTGTAGTTGTCTGCCTCCCCTTCCTATCGTTTATTTCTTTACACCTTTTCGTTTATACACTGTGTAGTCGATAGTTTTGTTGGTGATTTGCAGCTGTCGTTACAAATGCTTTGTAAGATTCTACTTTAGTTTTGCTTTAGTGTTTATTTGATTTCTGCGAGCGTTGTCGTTGTCCTTGATGCTTTGTCTTGTCTTTCCACTTGTTGTTATTCATTGTTGTTATACACTGTCAATATTGGTATGCACAATAAGTATAAAGGTAATTAATTGTATTATTGATAATAAAATTGATACAAGTTCTTGAGAAAAGACTTGTCACCCACTGAGTTGGGTCAAAGTGAGTTATACAGGGTATTGATCTCATAATTAAACATAATGTCTACGTTAGATTACTTTATTGAGCAAGGGAGATCCCTTAGAATGACTGATGAGGAAGTAAGAGAATTTGCTCCTGCTGAATATGCCAAGGCGCAGAAGGCTGAAGAAAAGAAACAGAAAATGGAAGAAAAAAGAATTCAAATGGAAATTGGAATCTGAAGAGAGAAAACAGAAATTGGAAGCTGAAGAGAGAAAACAGAAATTGGAAGCTGAAGAGAGAAAACAGAAATTGGAAGCTGAAGAGAGAAAACAGAAACTAGAAGCTGAAAAGGTGAAAATGTCACATGACGAAAGAGTCTTAGCTTTGGAGTTGGAGAAATTAAAATTGATAAAAATGGGTAATTCACAAAATGAATTAAATAATTCTTCTAATAAGGCAAATAGTAAACCTTATGATATTAAATTACCTGCTTTCAACCCTACCCGAGACGATATTGCATTCTATCTAACTAGATTTGAATTGGCATGCGAGTCTCATAAGATATACAAGTCACAATATTGTGCACAACTTATGAAGTTACTTACGTGTGAAGCTTCGAATACTATGATGTCGGTGGAAGACCCTGACAAGAATAACTATGATGTTGTCAGGGCAGCCTTATTAAAAAAATACCAACTGGATGAAGAAGGTTATCGACTACGCTTCAAGTCTCTATTGCCGGAGAATGGAAAAGATATCTCAGACTTTATATCAGATATTCGCTTGATTTTTTCACGCTGGGTGGAATTGTCAAAAATCGAACACACATATGAGGCCATTGTTGACTTACTACTTCGTGACAAAGTTATGTCATCAGTTAGTAAACTTTTTCTTTCCTTTCTACATGAGCGAAAACCTCCAAACATAAAAGATATGAAGCAATGCTGTCGTCAATAAGTCACGGCACATCCTAATGTAACGGTTAGCAATTCTAAAGTTGAAGAAGGTTTACGCGTTGCTTCAGCAATGCCATATGATCCTAATTGGCGCCGTAGATCTCAAAGTGCTGATCGAAACTTTGGTAGGAGAGATAATCGTAATTTTGGACAGAACCAATGGGGGCCATCACGTAATGATACTTCTTCAGGAAACTGGAGGCAATTTAATGGTCCTCAACATTTTAGTTCCAACAATTATGGAAATTTTGGTAGAGGTAACTACAATAGAGGTTATCAACCCCATAATAACTTTTCACGGAGACAACAAAACCCATCTAATAGAAATTTTGATCAAAGGGGTGATAGCAATCGCAACGATGCTAACTGGAGTTCAAATCAGAACAATAGTTCCAATAGAGGGAATAACGATAATTTCAATAGCAATAATAGCCGTGATAGATCGCAATACAATGGTAGATCTCCAAATAATGGATCGTACCGCTAGGCTAACTCTACTCAACAAGAACCTCAGGTTGTGAATGATCGGGGTGATAACAATAATAGTGTCAATAATGCTAGTGCTTGCTTTGCTTTCGATTTTGAGAGAGCATCTCAGTGCTCGGAGTGCACAACTTTGTTCAAACCTACTGCTTTAACTACCTTGAGTTGCGGTCATCCTCTACCCCCTCTTCCTGCCGCAGCCGCGCATGACGGAAGAGGGTTTATTACTCTACATAAGGGGTTTGTGAATAATAATCCAGTCTCAGTTCTTTTTTATTCTGGATGCGCAACTGTTGGAATTAGACAGTCTCTAGTCCATCCATCCTGTGCAACAGGTAATATGGTGAAATGTGTGACATTCGGTGGGACAGTTGAGACTTTTCCGACTGCCATAGTCTACATTGCCACACCATTTTTCACTGGTTATATACACGCATGTTTGATCAGAGCACCTGTCGCCGACCTTACTGTCAGACAGATACATGGTGTAAAGATTTGTACGCCGGTACAAATTGCAGATTCGGAACGGCAATATAGCCTTGCTACTTCTACAGTAGGGACTATGCCAAAATCTTCTCACGTTATACATTCTACTAATTTGGTGAAATCTTGCAGTATTGATGATACAACTGTTCATCATACTAATGTTAGTGCTTCTTTTAGCCCAGTTCGACATACTTCAGTACGTCGCAACTCTAACTTTCATTCCTCTTTAACTACTATTGTAGAAGAAGATCCTTCGATTTTGTCAGGCTCAGATACTAACTTTATCACTGCGACTGAATCTATATCCAGTCCTGTTGATTGTAACTTCTTTGCTGCAATGACTAGTGTTTGTGCTGCTACATGTGCGAACTTAATTGTTTGTACATACCTATATTTTGTGACTTTCTTTTCCTTTCTTATTGGGCCGGTTACCTCAGTATCTTCGTCCTTTACGACTTTTTGTCGGACTTACAGCTTTTCTTTTAAACTTCGATGTATGTCCAAGTTTACTGCTGTCGGGTTTTGCATCTTTACTGTATGCTTCTTGCTTTCTTCCTTGACCAGTATACAGGCTATGACTACATTTCAGCATGTGAGAGATACGCATTGGTCAACTGCATTTGCTTTGTCTTGCGAAAAATCTCAGATGGTTAACCATCATGACGCTCTTAGTCATCATTACCATCTTCTAGATTTGCCTTTTGACGTGGGTATCATGTGTATACTCACGACTATTCTCTACATCATTATACACTGTTATACATTAACACGCTGGTAGTACATTTGCTTGACCTTATTTAAATGCATGATCGTAAATTGATTGATTTACTTTCTCTGTTACCGTCCCTGGTGTAACGGAGGAAGGTTTAATTGTCACCATATAAGGGCCGGTGGTTTACATGGCCACATTTAATAGATAGAAATGTAAGATTGACTATTGTATGTTTTATAATCCTATGGGTATCAAACAAAGATTCTCATTTGTATTGTTTCACAGCGTAAACTTGTTGATGTGACTTGATGCTGTTATATGGAGTGTCTCATCAGTTTTCCAGTTATTTCAACATTTGACGTCCCTGTTTTCCATTGGACTTTGGACGCTTCGTTAGACGTGTGCAATACCCTCTGGAGTACATTATGGTCTCGGACTTCGAAGTCATCTCCAGATAGTTAATATTGTATACGACATTATGTTAAAAGATATTACATTTTAATATCATATAACCTTTTACTGATAAGGTGTTGGTGTCACTATACAGTTAGATATTTATGTTAAAAGGATAATATGGTAATGACACCTTTATTTTGTAATTTTGCATTATGAGACATGTCGATATTGTAATTTTTTGATGGGATGTATAAGGTCATATGTATGTATTTTTTTACCATTATAATATACCCAGCACTTTATTGTGCGATTGTGAGAACATAGTTCTCTAACGTTTTGAGATAATTTTTTCTTCTCACTAGACGCTCTATTGTGCGTCAGTATAGCCTGACATTATGGCATTATATATTTTGATGCCCTTTGTTAACGCATCATTGTATGCGTTATGAGCTTCTTGTATCATGCTCATTATTATTTTTTGGTGTGGGTGTATTTTGTATTTAGATTGTCGTGTAGGTTGCTATATTTTCTATATTTATCTTTTCTCTTTTCTTTTGCACCCCATTCTGTCTTTGTTCACTCTTCACTTTTCTTCTGATATCTTGTCATACTATAGACATCCCTCTTGTTTACTTCTTTACTCTTGTGTTTATGCCTTTATATAGACTATACTTATATGTAGATATTTGTATGCTACCACCCTCATTTGTTTGATGTATTTTTAAAAAAAAATGATGTTTACATTTTTTTCCCCCGGGGGCTGTGGTAAACTGTTAAGAGTCAGTTTGTTGTAAATTAGGAATGTGACCTTTTTTATATTGCTTTTTTATATTTGTGGTCGAAGAGAGTTAACCAGGTGTAAAATTTCTGGAATAAGTTAGATTTAGTTGTTATCTCCCCTTGGGCTTGCTATTGTCTAGCTATATGCCCATATAAGGTTCTGTTCGTAGATTTTCTTAGAACAGTCCCAGTACGTTCCAGTGGTGAACTAAACTCAAGTCGCGATGATTCGCGCATGCGCCTAGGTTTGGCGGGTCAGGAATACGGCTTCGTTTGCAGAGTCTGGCTGGGCGATTTGAGCGGAGAGGGTGTCCCGCCATGTTTTTCTGGCAGTGTAAAAGGAGATCAGAGTTCTTTGTGGATTAAATATGTTTAAGATTACCCTTGATTGTGATTCTGGCATAGTTCAGTAAAGCCTAGGATATGGCTAGTGTTTCTTGTGTGTTTGTTTCCTGGAGTGCAGAGCAGGTAACAGTACTTTGATATATATAGATTAACCTTGAGTACTTGGAAGCCCGCTATCTATGCGGCCTATTTTTGCCAGAGATGTACCTGACTTGCTGTGTCAGAAGATATATAGATTAACATTGAGTACTTGGAAGCCCGCTATCTATGCGGCTTTTTTTTGCCAGAGATGTACCTGACTTGCTGTGTCAGAAGATATATAGATTAACATTGAGTACTTGGAAGCCCGCTATCTATGCGGCCTATTTTTGCCAGAGATGTACCTGACTTGCTGTGTCAGAAGATATATAGATTAACATTGAGTACTTGGAAGCCCGCTATCTATGCGGCCTATTTTTGCCAGAGATGTACCTGACTTGCTGTGTCAGAAGATATATAGATTAACGTTGAGTACTTGGAAGCCCGCTCCTTATGCGGCTTGATTTTGCAAGAGTCTCTGTAGTGTTGGATACTATGAACTAATGCTATGTACATGATGCTAAATGTGCTTGAACCTTGTCCTAATGACAGTACATTCGTTTGTGATGTCGACGTGATGTGATTGTAATAAATCGGTAGAACCATACAAGTGGTCTTCAACCTTCCTGTCTCCTATATGTGGTACGAACGATGTATTGTACTACAACATCACCACCCACACTGCTACATATAATAAGAACGTACTTCTACACTGTCTACGTGTACTTCTACAGTGATGGCCAGTATGGCCTATGGACAACAGTAATCAGAAACTTTTAAAGAAGTCAGATACTCTTACAGTGTGGCCTAATACTTAGAGTCTGTACTTCTACAGGCGTTTTCCAACCCATAGCTATGGGTTCCCACCTTCCCATATCACCATCTCAATTACTCAGACTTTACCCTCGATGAGAATTAATATTAATCCCTCGGGATAAAACTTTCTTTACATTTAAATAGAATAGCTTTCATAGTTACTTTATATTTAAATGAAAGGTTAATAATACAGATAGAGTCTGTTTACATATACATCTTCACTGATTGAAAAGTGTTCACAATATAAATTGGATATGTTTTCATTTATGTTTTACATTGATTTAAAAGTTTGAAACTTCCATTACTTTAAAATGAATATCTTCATTTAGATATTTACACTGGTTTAAGCTTAAAAACTTACATTAATTTTAAAGTGAATATGTTTATAGGGACATGTACACTGCTTTGAAAATGTAAGTATTATACTTAGAATGTCCATAATTTCTTTCATCTTTACCTCCCTGCTCGATATGGAACCTGCAACTACTTTATGCTTTTAGTTCTCTTTATGAAACTATCAATAAAGCAATCACCAGTCCGTGCAGTAGTGGTTCATGAATCGTCATTATATACGCTGAGGTTGCCAGCCTTAAATGACTTTGATATCCACTAGCGTGTTTCACCCATTAAACTTCACATGGTAATATATACATATATATGTTAGTTCACATGTTAGTAATGAAACAGAATAAAAAATGCACTACTTACGCCAATCTTGGCTACAGACCTTTTGCTCAGATGAATAAAAGAGACGAGTCGGTCTCTTACACACGCGTCTGGGGTGTCTTTTATTTGACAATAGATTACATCTCTGACTCCGTGTGGTTCAGTTTTCCTAGTCCCGGTGTTCCTTCTAAAAATGTAGAGATGTCCTGTGCTTTGTAAATCTTATTTGGTTCTCAAATAAAAGGTCCGGTTAAAAAAGGAATTATAACCTATTCTTCACTCTGGCGAGGTCTGATGTTGTCTTGGCGAACGTGAAATTCACAGTGAAATAAAACTGCGAAATGGTCAGACTATATTTCTATTTTCCCACGCATTGTTGTTATGAATCTAATCCGAAAGATTCAATCATTTCAAATCATGCAGATACGGTGTGATGATTTCCAAAATAGTCCCACGTGAAATAAAGTGCGTGCCTGCAAACGTCATGTATTACCATATATGGACATCTGATGCCTTGCATACATTCTCTGTTAAGGTGTGGTTTGAGAAGAGTGGTAGAGTAATCATGCTGATTTGGTATTTGAATGGCGTGAGTGTCCGACACAACACTGTGTTAAATTTTAACAAAGTTCATAACGATAATTGTTGCTGGGTCCACAAACAAGTACATTTTAATGACGGACATCATATGAATTCAAGGCGATAATTCAATACATACATCAAGACGATTTCCTACAGTCAATAATGCATCGTCGCATGTCAAGCCTATATACTCGCGATGCCGGCAAGCGGACTCATCGGTGTAGTGAAAACTGACAGCTGGCGATGAAAATAATATAATAGTACTCCCTGAAATTCCTTCTTCATAAGGAAAATGCTCATCAATATAGGACGCTTAAATACTGCATAAGTAGAATTTAAGTGGCGACCATCGTTCAATTATAAGCCACGTAGGAGATATAAGACTTCATTAACTTTGGGAGCAATAATAATTCACGTCTTGCTTAGACGGATTGCTACGACGAAAGGCCATAAAAGACCGTTGTCTGCCTAGTGCAGCACCTTTCTACGTCATCTATTTATTAGTGACGTCTACACATAATCGCGTTAAATGACTATCTCTTATAGTGTAAAATACATCATGTTGACTTCAGATAAATATGTTAGCGCGTAAATTTAAACTGGTAACAAATCTAAATGAGGCCAACATGTAATAGACATAAATATATCTTAACAGTTTCCCCGCCCGACCGGGTTAAAAAATTAATTATATTAATTTTTTATAAGAATATCATATAATATTAGTAACGCAATTAATCTAATCAAAAATCGGAACGCGCAAAAAAAAATTGCGACATACGGCCAGAGATGTTTACAATAAAACAGTGTCTAAGGTCGTTGTCACTATCATAGTATGTCATACAATAAAAATAAAATTAACATATATACTAACTTCAATAACGAAAGAATCGTCAACAGTCAATAGAGTATAGTATACTTAAACATAATGAACTAAAAAGTGTGTAAAATAAGAGAAATTTTCAAAGTAAGATGCTATTGCAGTCAATTAATCAAAGTAATAAAATGTAAATGTAATGTACCTATGTGTAGGTAACAGTAACTAAATCAAGTTAGTTAAGTAATCTACTGTAACATTAAACAAAATAACAAAGCCAAGGAATAATAAAAGAAAATAGTAGAAGACAAACACAAAAGTAAAGAAATAATAAGAATTAGTAAGTAAATAAGGTAGCTGTGGACGAAAGAATAAGAAATTAAGATTGAAAGCATGTATCAAGGAAATTAAACCATGAATTATATGCCTAACCCTTAACTAATATAAACTAAGTCATATAATAAAGACAATTACTATCTAACAAATATCATTTAATTATGACCCATAAATATATTAATAATATGATTAATTAAACTAACTAATAAGTTAACATTATATATAATATTGTTATAATCAATGTTACATCAATGTTCATGTAATAGTTTGGAGCTCAGAGGAATAACTCGTTGAACGATCCTGAGAAATATAGAGTTCCATTCACGACTTATGCAATGTCATTTCCGTGCAATTACGAAATGTTCATGAAACCGAACTGTTAAGTCCTAATTCTAGTCAAGGGGAGTTTATCGGTAAAATACTTGTAAGTACTGGCTGGGCCTTTGTTAGCTCCTTTGTTTAGCTGTTTATGTGTTTAAAATAACTTCGCGTATCGTCGCGAATGTTCTGGAACGTGGGTGAACGAAATTCAACTCAGGCGCTAAATCCGCTGAGCTGTTTTTTTTAGGCGGGGAGATTTTTCGTGACATTCGAATGCTGAGATAGCTTAGAGAAGGGGCTGACGATTATGGTCAGTGTGTCCCCATATGGAGAATAGTTTTGGTGAAAGGGGATTTTGAGTTTCCTAAGATTTCATAAAGCCAAGGATATGATGGCTATTATTTATACTACATTACGTACGTCGTTGAAGACTTTCAGGTCGTGGATTTTAGGCCATAATATGTTCATCTCCCGATGAGGGATATTGTGTAGTTTGACAGTCGGTTATAGGGGATTGCTCTTTCTCCCGTGAGTTATACGGCTTATTTACCATTTTGCCAGACATGTTTGAGAGCATATTTATATTACTGCAAAGCCAGGAACTTATACGGCTTGCGGATAATATTGAAAGAGAACTTAGAGAGAAGCTACCTAGATTACGTCAGAGCCAGGGATAGGCTTTTTTACATATATGCGCCATTTATATTATATATAGATGGATTGAACTGTTATTCCCATGATGTGCTTAGAACTGTGACCTATTGTCGGTGTGCTGTTATGATGTCTGCTTTTGTTACTGTGGCGTAATAAACAGTATAGAACTGTACTTGGAGTTTAAAACCTTCCTGACTCCCATGTGTGCATTGATGTGTGATTACTATTGAGTTACTTCAAGAGCCTATACGCATTTGCGTCCATATCTACACACGCACACATCAGTCGGCCATCTGTAAGCCCGACACGCTGATTGCCTATATCAGCGCACACAATAACATTTATCATCTTCTTCCTGGATAAACTACCCATTATTAGCTGTAAGTACCCGGCGTTGCCCGGAAGTCTCTCACCCTTCAATAGTACCAAGATTTATCAGAGGGATTCATCGATGTATCAGTAGTGACCAGTGTGTCACTTTAACACATTTATCACGAACTTACATCAAGTGTTAATTCTGCTTATTCGAATCCCAAGGATTAAGTTAACATCATGGACGGTGTACGTATCAAATAGTCCAGGAAACGTTAAATCGAGTAGTGCTGGTAGAATG
Source organism: Oreohelix idahoensis (assembly GCA_024509875.1). Taxonomy (NCBI): domain Eukaryota; kingdom Metazoa; phylum Mollusca; class Gastropoda; order Stylommatophora; family Oreohelicidae; genus Oreohelix; species Oreohelix idahoensis. Next base: position 34,730 of record JAMPIV010020369.1, read on the forward strand.
CACCATAACAAGTGGTAAATAGAAATGGACACAATCCAAAGTTCATACATGCGAATATGAATAAACCAACATCGGGCATCAAAATAAGTTGACTTGACTTCTGTAATTACCGATGAATCAACGTTAGTATAAAGAATCATGGAGACAATAGTCTGTAACGTACCAATAGATGTGAGGTACAAAAGTCGAATTCATCAATACAAATGGAAATGTCAACGTGTATCATAGTACCATACGTGTAGTATGTAAAGTATTTCTTACAAGCGATATTCAGTACCTGTGGAGAGTTGCATTGCATGTGGTATCCTGTACTTTAAGAGAGTTGTATTTTGAACGTGGTATCCTGTACCTTAAGATGACGGCGTAGATATAACGACAAATACATATGTCCCTGAATATGCGACGGGATCAATAGTCCAATCCGTCTTTGGCAGATAAGGTTACAAAACACAACGTGAAAGATGCGACTTGTGCAGCTTTGTGAAAAAAATCGATAATCAATTGTGAGTAGATTATGACAATGTTCCTGGAAGTATTAAATAATGACGTCATAGGAAGAGTCAACTGAGTGATGTTCGATAAGCACAGTCATATATGTAGTATAGTTGACTTGATTCACAACGTGTCATCGGCCGTAGATGACGGGTGACGAGATAATGAGTCAGCCACTACATTTTCTGACCCAGGGATCAATTCAATAGATTTCTGGTCTGTTTGAATTGTAAAAGGTACGCCTAGCAAATATCGTTCCAGTTTCTGAATCAACCAGACCACTGCAAGTATTTCTTTGTCAATGACTGAATATTTCTTCTCTGCGTCTGTGAGCTTTCTTGAGATAAATAGTGTCGGGTGTAACATCCCATCATGCTCTTGAAGGAGACTGGCACCCAAGCCAAAGTTACTCGCATCTGTATGAAGAACATAATTTTTAGTAATATCTGGTAACCTCAAAATAGGAGGTTTAGAAAAAATGTCTAGAATTTTATGAAACACGATATTACATTCAGTAGACCAAGTTACCGTGGCAGGCATGCCTTTCCGTAAGAGGGAAGACAATATAGCAGTTATAGTAGACAAGTTAGGGATAAACCTACTGTAATATTGAACTAATTCTAACAAACTGCGAACCTGTTTCTTAGTAGTCGGGATAGATAAATTGAGAATCTTAGAAACATTCTGAGGTATAGTCTGAATACGCCCAGAACCAATGGTATGACCAAGGAAAGTAATTTCCTTAAATGCAATTTGGATCTTAGTAGGCCTTGCAGTCAAAGTGTGCAAGCGTAAAGTGTCCAATAAGGAACTAAGTCCGACGAAATGTTCGTCAAACGATGAACTAAATAAACAGATATCGTCAATATAAGTAATGATATCTGATCTATCTCCTAATATTTTTCGCATCATGCGAATAAATGTTGCAGGTGCGTTCATTAGCCCAAAAGGCATGACGTTCCACTGGAATAGTCCTCGTGGAGTCGAAAACGCAGTAAGATGTTTGGCTTGATCCGTTAACGGAATCTGCCAATATCCCTTTGTGAGGTCTATTTTTGTAAATAAAGTAGCTGTAGCTAGACGAGTAAGTAAATCGTCAAGAAGTGGATGTGGTTCACTATTAGCAATAGTTTTAGCGTTTAATTTTCTATAATCCACACATAATCTAATGTTGTTATCTTTTTTTCTGACAATGACTAGTGGTGGGGAATAAGGAGAATTGCTGTTCTCGATAATTCCTAAATTCAACATTTGTTCAAGTTCTTGAGCTGTTTTACTCTGGTAATGAATAGGAACCGCGTAGGGACGTAAACGAATACGTATATCATCCGTGAGGATGATATCATGACAAATGACAGACGTTCGACCAGGCAAATCAGTCAGAACATCAGAAAAAGATTCTAGAAGATTAGAAATCTGTCGATGTTGTTGTGAGGTTAAAGAAGAAGAAATAGTAACATCTCGCCAAGATTCAGTAGCGTTTAGAGTAGGTAAAGGCAAAAACATGTGAATATCAGGAAAAGAAGATTCCTCCTCCTTAATCACAGATAGACTCGAATAGTGACAAGAACTAACTACGTTGTCATCAAGATCATGAAAAAGTGCCTGTAAATGTTCAGGACGAGTATGAAACTCTTTAAGCATATTAATATGAACGATTTTCTTTTGACCCTTAACATCTAAAATGTAATCAACATCAGAAATCATATCCATTACTTTAAATGGGCCATTCCATGCAATGAGTAACTTATTGTCTTTCCGAGGAAGCAACACAAAAGCTTCATCACCCGGAAACAGTTGACGTAGACGTCTATTTTTATTCTGAAACAGACGTGATTTATATTTGGCAGCCTCTGACGAAGCTGTAGCCAACTGACAAGCGTCGACAATTTTTTTACGCAAGTTGATAACATACTCATAGGATGACTGTGTGTCCTGAGTCATCTCAGAGTCTGACATGACATGTATAAGCATGTCAGTGGTGGAATGAACCATCACTGTCTCATGAGTAGTGCAATGAGCACTGGACATAGTATGAAGGATAAAAAAGAATAAAATAACCAACAACGTTCTATGAAGACAATGTGTGTTATTCCAGGTAAACCAAGTTCCAATTAAATGCGTGCATGTCAAACGAAATGAACATAGCACACTTGTAAGAAAAGAGTACAACAAATAAAGATATATGTGCAAGGTCGTAGTTGCAACTGACATGTATTTGTGTATAGGTACATCATTACAGTTCCACCTGTGTAATTGATAGCATAGCGGATGCACTTCTTCTAATCTTTTCCAGAATAGGTTTTCCTAGGAAACTACTTTCAGATCATGGGTCTCAATTTGTTTCTGATACAATGACATCAATTATGAAGACTCTTAATATAGGTAGAAGTCTAAGTAGCATATATCGCCCCATGAGCAATGGTTCCGATCGTGCAGGTAAAGTTAACCCAAGATACTAAAAATGCCCCCGTGGGTAAATTGCTCAGTAAATAATAACACTGGATAGGTTACAAAAATAGCACTGAGCTGAAACTCAGTATTTACTCAATAGTAACACTTTACAGTAATATTCCACACACACTAACCAAGTGGGAAAAAACTGATAAAAATTAACTTTACACCGGCTCGCTGTTTCTGACTTAAGAAAACCCCGCCCCTAGCAAACACTTAATGATTATGGATGGTGGCTCACTTAATAAAATTCAGAGCATCCCGGTTACGAAAAATGTTTACCTTCAGGAAAGAAGAATGTATATATATTTAACATGAATTAAAGTAACAACGGATCTCTATTCTATTAGATTAAGCTAACACCCGAATGAATTAAATAAGTAAATGAGCTTACCTAAGACAGAATAATTCTTGCACGAACAACTGTAATTAGCTCTGACGCAGAATATCACTTTGTCCAGTGGCAGAATCGTCTTGAGACAGTGATACTGAGTGATAGAAACCTCTTGATTATATAGCAAGAAAGAGTCTGCAGGTGGCTTTTGCACATGCACTAGATCTAACGTAACTTCTTCTTCTTCTTCCTCGTTCGCCCTGAAAAGGACGGTGGTTGCGTTGTGTCTGTTTAAGCCTAAGCTGTGATATCTGCACCTTTCGAACGACACATCCGACTTCAGCACGGCATTTTTTAGGGACCGGGTTTGCCTTCCCATTGCGATCCGCACTCGCTCAGCCAGACTGCACTGCTGCAGACTGTTTCCAGGACCACCACATGGAGGTGGAGTGCGGTCTTGACCAGCTCTGGTTCGCTGGTCCTGATGCAAGCAGTGCAGCTATGGGTTGTGCATTCACTATTGCTGCATCTTGGGGTCCCGATCTAACGTAACAAGACATAAGGGTCTAGGGAAATGTTTCCTTGGCGACACCGCGAGCCGGTGGGACCGGCTTATGAAATCCTATCATTTGGACCGCAAGCCGCTCAGAGCGTCGATCTATGTTTAGTAATAAAACGAATGAAAAATGTACTGAAACACTTTCTGATCTGGCTCGAGATTTTAAGTTGCCACCGGAAAACAAATTCCTAAAGCATGGTTGTTGTAGAACACTGGAAAAGTGATAGTATGTTCATATTTTTCAGCGTTTTCGGTTAGTTACCAATATTATATGGAAGTGGTGTAGGTGTGATTACGTAAGCAGCTACCAATAGTGTAAATATTAGTCAGTATGTCTGTCTTTGGGCTTGTTATTCTTGTAATTGGATATACTACGCGATAATCACCTACAGAAAGGCATTAACTGCCTTAGTAACAAGCAACATGTTGATATGTTGATAATATTTTTTAAATTGAAACTTCTTTCAGTCACAAATATTATTAATAATATTTACCATACCTGTAAATATAATTTTTACAGCTTGTTGTAATAGTACATTCATTTATCTTTAAAATGACGTATAATTCATAAAAATCTGTAAGCAATTACGAAAATTACAGCTTAATTTGTGCATACACCTACAGGATGAAAATGGGAACAAAAATTAATTACGCCTGTGGTGGGTTTTGATGTTAAAAGGTTAAGTATTAATTGTCTACAGATGTGAGGTCCGCTATGCAAATCCCTGAATCTAATTGTTGATGAAGTTGTTCTCAGGGTACCTGTCTGCTACCACCCTATGACCTCAATCTGCTATATATTTTGAACCTACTTATATGTTATGGTGTCTGGATGTTATCTGGCTAAGTGTCTAGGGTAAAATGCAATGTAATGTTAATAAAATGACAACAACTACACCTATAACTTAATGAACAAGTAATTAAACAAGTCGCTGAGTAAATTTTGAATGAAAATCATTTTTACAATTTATTTTGCCTGTATCTCAATGGCTGGGATACAGGACTGTTTAAAACTCAAAATATAATGCAATTTATTTACAACAAAGTAATTTAAACAACAACTGTGTCTGTTATTATCAATATAAATTGTTCCTGACTTGAAGTGTTCTGATGAAGCAATAACTCCTATGAATGGACACACTTCGGAGAAACGACTGGTATCATCATGTCAAGAAAACTAATTGATATATGATGGAGAGTATGGTTAAATGAACTAATACAAGCCCGTGGACAATTGGGCTTAACTTTGTGTCATAGAACTTGTGATGTCCTTCTCACAACCACCTTCTTCACGACTGCAACGTCTGAATACTGCTTCCGACTCTTTAGAATAAAGGCAAACAGGTAGTTTTTGCCTCGAGCTTGCAGCTTCAGGAGTACGTATATTTTGGTATGGCTCACTGATTGTTTCAAGATGGAACCCTGAAATCAGAGGATTAATGCCTCCTCAGTACATCATACACCTATCTCCATCTCTAAACAATTAAACATTATCAACATTTTCAAGATCAGTGAAGTTGCTAAATAAATAGCTATCGTTCCTATTTGATTTGGTGCCCTATTCATCATCAGGTAATCTTCAAACATTCGTTTGATACATTCCTTGTCATAGAAGAAATGATAGTAAATTATATAAAGTCATGTGCAAACACTGTGACTTGCTGAAGACGGCCAGTGGTTTGCTGATCTTACATCATAATATTGTCATATGTTATTTCCAACTATGTCTTTTCATTCACTCCCACAGTTTAAGTAAGCCTGTCTGGCTTTAATACAAGGTGATAATCTTTCCTAATAACATTTGTGGCATGACACAAAGGTTTAGTTTGGCGCCTTTCTGGTGGTGCCTCTACGCATCAATAAGGCATACACATTCAATAATACAGAGACATATTAATAACAAGGTTTATATAAATGTTTATCTTACCGCATCAATGAATAATACACAATTTGTAGGTTAACCGGTGATCAATGGGCACATTCAGACCGCCTCTGATACAGGATAGCGAAGGCACTGGTCATGTATTCCTTGCTTCTGATGTTAACACTACTTGTGAGATTTTAATTTTCGAATGGCAACTAATGCTGGTTTCAAATCGTTTTTATCACTCCTATTAGTCTATTCTGCTACAGCCAATCAAATTATGTTATGTCCACTAGCCTCTTTTTTTCAAAAAAATAAATTACACTTTCAAAATGGTAACGTTCCCCCTTTCCCCCGTCTGTCTCTCTGTCTTTTTCTTTTCAATATTTCTGTATCACACTGCATAAGCTATCTTTTCCAATATGCCTCCATGCAAACCCCCCACTTACATTTCTCTCTCTCTCTCTCGTTCGTTTTCAAAACGAAGCACGCGTCTGGATTTCATCAGAAAATACTTTCACTGTATACAGGAAATGCGAGCCTGTCTGTGTGTTTATACTAATCGTCTCCCTATCTAAGTGGTTACACATTCAAACTGCGCCACTAATGAACGGGGTTGGGCAAGCGGTGCGGTTTTCTCTCATTCAATAGCATATAGTACTGCTTTATTTAACTTTAACTTTTTGGGAAAAAATATGCCCTAGCAACAGCGTAACTGTGATAAAATTAACCGTGATACAACGTTAAAATATCTCCAAAGATAAAATGTAGGGATAAAAATAATGCGTAAGCTACTAGCAGACATGATCGCCCACGCCGCGAATCACCACACGCCATGGAAACTAACTTGTTAGACGTGAAGGCAAAACATTTACCCTTGGAACGGGATGAGAACGGAGATCAAAAGGTAAAAAATATGACTGAACACGTGCTTGAAACTAGCAAGGCTAAAAAGACGCAATTGGTGGGGAAAGGAAAAAAATTCACGTCCCCAAGTTGACACAAGGTAAAGAAATCGACAAAAGGGACCTTATCTATTATACGCAACAGTCATTTCTTGGACGCTTTTGCGATAACTTAGTCCGTTTATTTGAATTCAGCGGCAAACGCATTACAGAAGATGCTCGAAAATATTTCAAAAAACCAACTAACCTTGAAAAGTAACTTTTTCTTAATAATAATGTTAGGAATATAAAACCTAGCTGGCCGGATGGCCCATCTTGAGCAGAGAAATAATATGCTTTCATTTATACAGACGGATAGATAATAATGAAGATATTGACAAACGACTGTGTTGTTCATATCAGCGAGCGACTGCATTGAAACAAAAAATGTCACTAATTTTCAAAAACTGCGACCTTGAGACTCAAGTGCTAAAATCTAGTTGGAATGAAAGAGAGGGAATGTGGTGGAGAATAGTGGCTAAAAATAACTTTAAAGGCAGAATTGTGTAGGGGACGGCAGAGTTGGTTCAAAAAACAAGTGTGTTTTTTGTGAAACGCAAGTAGAGACAGACGGACCAACAGACAATAATACATACTTGACTGAGGTATGACTGAATTGACTTTTGGTAGGAGGTTTGAATTTGAAAAGAAAAAAAGGCGGTGATTGGCAACAGATAAACATATTATCGGCGCTCAGACGCGCATTTTTGCCATTCATCATAAGTTGTCCAGTAGTAGACACAGTAAATAATTCAGTGGTGTATTTCCCAAAAGCTAATTGAAATATTTAGAGGGACGCCATACTAGAGCCAGCAGCTCAGCTGAGTTTTGCTAGCATATAACTGTGTTCTCTATTCATAATTCTGAACTGTGAGTTTTTTTTATTTGGCACCAAGTGGTGTCAAATGATGTGTTGAATAATACAAGAGTGGACCCGTGCAGTTTAATATTTTGGCAGAGCATCCTCATATTGCCCCCAAGCACGGAGAGGTGGGGCCACCAGATTCCAGCACCAGAACTACTCATTCAAGATACGTGAGCGTCTGGCCTGCTGGACATTCACCAACTCAACATATTTTCTAACACACCAACTATATTCCCATCAATAAATGGACAATGTTTAGTAGCCATAGACGAGGGAGTGATGAGGCCACCCCAACAGCACATCCATTAATCGTTCTCCCAGATAAATTACAACTATAAACAGTAGTAATATTAACTAGTCTTGTAAAATACATATGTACACACCTTTCATTTATTATGCCATATATTCATGCATTTTATATCATAATTTCAAAACCTTTCATATGTTCTGACCAAAATAAAACCTTGGTTCAGAACAAATAAACTTAAAGAAAATTTACTATCAAAATTTTACACAGCTTGAGTTAGTTCAGTGTGTTATAACATTTTATTAATATTATTAGACTTATAAAATATCTGTGTGTGTATGTAAACTACCACAACGCATTACATATCAGTACCCTAGAATTTTAACGTAGCCACATTCATTAGTAAAAAAAGATAGGTGTGAGGTCGTAGTGGTAGCAAGAAGGGCCTTCTGTAAATTCACAGCTACATTTATCTCAGGAGCCTTCACAGCTGACCTCATACATCACACTAGGTAATATCACAATCATACAATACCATCAAATCCACTACATATATTGGGGTCTCTTGTCCCGGGATCATTAGCTCAACAGTAATATTAGGATCTCCTGGTGGGAGAATTAAATTAGGGGAACAAATTATAAAAATTAAAAGTGTCCCTTAAAATTAAAAGTGAAAATAAAAGTTGGTGAATCTTCACAGCCAGTGGTAATTAATTAGTTAACTGGCTAATTAGAATTACTTTAGACTATAGTAATTAGAATTACTTTAGTGGTTGGAAATTTTATCTTGCTCATTGCTAAATTGTCTAAAAAGTATGGCGGAGCTAGCCAAATTCAGATCAGCTGCTGTGCTAACGGCAAAGGATATGGGAATGGATGGTCAGGTTTTAATTCAATATGTAACGGCTTAATGTGATAAGTATAGTGAACGGGAAGAAAGAAGATTAGAAAAAGAGGCTGAAAGAAAATTAGAGTCTGAAAGATTAGCTGAAGAGAAGAGGCTACAAATTGAGGCTGAGACTAAGAGGTTACAAATTGAGGCTGACAAGGAGGCTAAAGCATTAGAGGCAAAAGAAAAACGACAGCAAAGGGAAGCAGAAGAAAAAAGATTGACTGCCGAAAGGGAGGCAGCAGATTAAAAGGCCGAAAGGGAGGCAGAAGATAAAAGATTGACTGCCGAAAGAGAGGCAGAAGATAGAAGGTTGCAAAGGGAGCACGAATTACGACTAAGGGAGCTGGAGCTACAAGGCCAGGCTCCTGAAAATGGTGCCAGCCCTTTTGCCACAGATGCTACGCCCAGTCTGGGAGCTTCAACATCAGCTATGGGGTTTCATTTAGACCATTTTGTTGAGAAAGACGATGACATAGAGGGGTACCTCGGACGTTTTGAGTTATTAGCTACTACATATGGGTTAGAGAGAGAGAGGTGGAGTTTAAAGTTATCACAGGGACTGAGAGGTACTTCTTATGAAGTCTTCGCAAAAATGAACAGAGAAGACCAAGACAATTATGACATGTTAAAGCAGGCTTTGTTATTAAGGTACGAAAAAAATGGTGAATTTTATCGTAAGAAATTTAGAAATGCCAAACTGTTGTCTGGGGAGACATACCACCAATTCTCTGCCAGACTGGAAACCTATTTGGAGAAATGGACGGCTCTGGGGAAGACCCAAGATCTTAAGGAGATGATCATGATAGAGCAATTGAGAGAGTCCATGGCTCCAGACATGAGAAAATTTCTCATGGAACAAGGTGCAGAGAAGTTGGGGGACGTTTTAAATGTCGCTGAGAGGTATCAGGCAGCCCAGGCAGAGGTAAGTGGTGCTAAAAAGAAGCACATAGACAATTTTAAAGCTCCACAGCAATTTAATAAATTTGATAATAGAGAACAGGGAAATAAAGGTAGGACAAACTTTGAACGGTCAAGAAATGACGATCGAGACAGAAACTCACAGTTCAATGACCAAAAATCCAATGAAAGAAAACCGTTTAACCAAGGAAAAAGATGGTGTAAATGGTGCAAGAAAGATAACCATAACACCGAATTTTGTAGAAGGAAACCTTCAAACATTGCTGCAATGAAGTCGGGGACTCAAAGATTAAAGGTTAATCCTAATGGACAGCAGGAACCTTATCATCCCCCAGTTTGTGAAGATGTTATTTGTAATGGGGTCACCATAAGGTGCCTTTATGATACAGGTTTGGATTATGATTCAGTTGTGAAGTCTAGCCTAGTGGACCCAAGTCAGTATACCACAGAAACAGTGGAAATACAAGGGGCGACTAAGGACATACCACTCATGACACTTCCCATCGCAAGGATAACGGTGAAAACTCGCTATGTGGAAGGAGAAATCAGAGCAGCAGTGATAGATGAACCAATCTACCCTCTGATATTGGGGTGTAGATACGTCTTCTTGGGGAATCCCGAGAGACCTGTGATCATGGCGACAGTGCAGACCAGGTCACAGAAGAAGGAGGAAGAAGGTGAACCTATAAATGCTCATCCAGAGGAGATGAGGAAGGCGCAGGCTGAGGATAGGACACTCAAGCCATGTTTTAAAAAATTGCCCAAATGCCACACACCTCCGAGCAAGGGGGAATATTTTATGAAGGACAGATTGTTATACAGGAAGGCCGGAACTGGAACAAATGGTCACAACCAGCTGGTTCTTCCCACTTCATATAGGGATAAAGTGATGGAACTCGGGCATGCGATTCCCTTCAGTGGTCACATGGGGATCAGCGCCACAGGACAGCGTATAGCTTGTCATTACTTCTGGCCAGGGATAACGGAGGATATAAAAAGATATGTCAAATCCTGCCCAGAATGTCAAAGGGTAGCTCCAAAGCACTGGACTGCTCCTGCAACTCTAGGGGAAATGCCCATAGTGGGAACACCTTTTGAGAGGGTTGCAGTGGATATTGTGGGACCTCTCACTCGGACCAAGAGGAGGAACAGTTACATCCTTACTCTGGTGGACACTTGTTCTATGTGGGGAGAGGCGGTAGCCCTGCCATCAATTGATTCAAAACATGTAGCAGAGGCACTACTTACAATATTCACCCGATTAGGATTCCCGCATCAAATCTTGACGGATAATGGCTCTCAGTTCAAGGGGAAACTAACGGAAAAAGTTTTTAAGCTATTTCAAGCCAGACACTTTCATTGTAGTCCGTACCATCCGCAAGGGAACGGCCAGGTAGAGAGGTTCAATGGGACTCTCATTTCTATCCTGAGAAAGCTGGCACACGAAAAACCGGATCTGTGGGATCAATTCCTGCCCGCCGCATTGTTTGCGTATCGGGAGGTACCACATAGTTCAACCGGGATGGCTCCCGCAACTCTGCTATTTGGGAGGCCAATAAAAGGTCCATTAGAAGCGCTATTAAGGACCTGGACAGATGAGAAGGCGGAAGAGACTGTTACCTCATCTTATCAATACGTGAACGAACTGACCACTCGTTTGAAAGCTGGATGGAAACTGGCAAATGATAATTTGAAACAGGCCAGGAAGAAACATGCAGCATATTTTAATAGGAAGGCAAAGGACAGAGAACTAGCTGTGGGAGAGAAGGTGCTGCTTCTACTACCCGGTAGCCAGAATAAATTACAAATTGGATGGCAAGGTCCATATACGGTTCTAGAGAAGGTGTCTAGAACAAACTATAAAATTGACAAAAAGGGGAAGGAAAAAGTTTATCATGTAAACATGTTAAAGAAGTATCTGGACAGACCACTCCAGGAAAGCACCCCCTTACTGACCTTGGCTATCGCAACTCAAATGCAAAAGGAACCACTCACCTCACATGAATACCCATTACATCCTTGTGAAACAGCAGCACAGGTAAAAGTCAGTAAGCACCTGACTAAAAACCAGAGGGAGAGAGTTCAACAGGTTGTGGAGGAACATACAGATGTATTAACAGATAAACCAGGCCATACAAATTTGCTACAGTATGACATGAAACTGGTAGACTCAAACCCAATCTGTATGAGAGCCTATTCTATTCCGTTCGCGAAGGAGAAGGCATTGAAAGAAGAAATAGATTATTTGTTGAAGGAGGGGATTATTTCACACAGTGAATCATCTTTTAGCTCCAGTGTCGTTTTGTTGAGGAAACCGTCTGGGGAACATCGACTGTGCATAGATTACAGGAAACTGAATGCTGTCACAGAAGGACAAGTGGATCCATTACCAGACACAAAACAGTTATTTGCCAGATTAAACAAGGCAAAATACTTTTCAAAGGTGGATCTTAGTAAAGGCTATTACCAGATTCCAGTGAAGCCGGAAGTGAGACCTTATTTGGCTTTTAGCACTTCGGATGGACATTATGAATTCAACATGCTACCATTCGGACTGAAAAATGCTCCGAGTGTATTTTCAAGGATGATGCGCAAATTGTTGGATCCCCTGAATAACCCATGTATCACGAATTTCATGGATGATATTCTCGTCGTCACAGAGACATTTGAAGAACACATTGACGCTCTAAAAATGTTATTTAATAGGCTTAGGGAGGCGAACTTAACTGCTAGGCCAACAAAATGTTGTATTGGATGCAAAGAGTTGGAATTCTTGGGACACACTGTATATCAGGGTAACATGACCCCTGACCCCAAGAACTTGGAAAAACTGCAGAGAGCACCTAGACCACAAACAAAAAAGGACGTGCGATCATTCGTGTCGTTATGCGGATTTTATCAAAAATACATCAAGGATTTTAACTCTATTTGTGCTCCTCTGACTGATCTGACTCGCAAGGGACTTCCAGATAAAATTATTTGGACTGCGCAAAGTGAATTAGCGTTCCAAGACTTAAAGGAAAAATTCACTAGCAAGCCTATTCTCAAACTGCCTGATTTGACACAGGACTTTGTCTTAAGAACAGATGCAAGTAATGTAGGACTCGGGGCGGCTTTGTTGTAAAGATCATCTTCACCTGATGGGGAATTGAACCCAGTCGCTTATGCAAGCCGCAAATTGAATAAGGCGGAACAAGGATATTCCACAAGCGAGAAAGAATGTTTAGCGTTAATCTGGGCAATAAAGAAGTTTCAAATCTATCTGTATGGTAGGACTTTTGTGGTCCAGACGGATCATCAGCCCCTCGTATTCTTATCTCAGGCTAAGCATGAAAACGCAAGATTGCTGAGATGGTCTTTATTGCTTCAACCTTATCAGTTTAGTATCCAATATATCCCAGGCAGATTGAATGTCGGTGCAGATTTTCTCAGTCGGCACCCCTGTGATCAAAATTAGAGTAGTGGCAGGCGTGAGGAGTAATTTTATCTATGTGTATCACTGGTTTTGGAACTTGCCGTAGGCATGTTTTCAAGTGGGGAGATGTGTGATAAAATTAACCGTGATACAACGTTAAAATATCTCCAAAGATAAAATGTAGGGATAAAAATAATGCGTAAGCTACTAGCAGACATGATCGCCCACGCCGCGGGTCACCACCCGCCATGGAAACTAACTTGTTAGACGTGAAGGCAAAACATTTACCCTTGGAACGGGATGAGAACGGAAATCAAAAGGAAAAAATATGACTGAACACGTGCTTGAAACTAGCAAGGCTAAAAAGACGCAATTGGTGGGGAAAGGAAAAAAATTCACGTCCCCAAGTTGACACAAGGTAAAGAAATCGACAAAAGGGACCTTAGCTATTATACGCAACAGTCATTTCTTGGACGCTTTTGCGATAACTTAGTCCGTTTATTTGAATTCAGCGGCAAACGCATTACAGAAGATGCTCGAAAATATTTCAAAAAACCAACTAACCTTGAAAAGTAACTTTTTCTTAATAATAATGTTAGGAATATAAAACCTAGCTGGCCGGATGGCCCATCTTGAGCAGAGAAATAATATGCTTTCATTTATACAGACGGATAGATAATAATGAAGATATTGACAAACGACTGTGTTGTTCATATCAGCGAGCGACTGCATTGAAACAAAAAATGTCACTAATTTTCAAAAACTGCGACCTTGAGACTCAAGTGCTAAAATCTAGTTGGAATGAAAGAGAGGGAATGTGGTGGAGAATTGTGGCTAAAAATAACTTTAAAGGCAGAATTGTGTAGGGGACGGCAGAGTTGGTTCAAAAAACAAGTGTGTTTTTTTGTGAAACGCAAGTAGAGACAGACGGACCAACAGACAATAATACATAATTGACTGAGGTATGACTGAATTGACTTTTGGTAGGAGGTTTGAATTTGAAAAGAAAAAAATGCGGTGATTGGCAACAGATAAACATATTATCGGCGCTCAGACGCGCATTTTTGCCATTCATCATAAGTTGTCCAGTAGTAGACACAGTAAATAATTCAGTGGTGTATTTCCCAAAAGCTAATTGAAATATTTAGAGGGACGCCATACTAGAGCCAGCAGCTCAGCTGAGTTTTGCTAGCATATAACTGTGTTCTCTATTCATAATTCTGAACTGTGAGTTTTTTTATTTGGCACCAAGTTGTGTCAAATGATGTGTTGAATAATACAAGAGTGAACCCGTGCAGTTTAATATTTTGGCAGAGCATCCTTATATTGCCCCCAAGCACGGAGAGGTGGGGCCACCAGATTCCAGCACCAGAACTACTCATTCAAGATACGTGAGCGTCTGGCCTGCTGGACATTCACCAACTCAACTTATTTTCTAACACACCAACTATATTCCCATCAATAAATGGACAATGTTTAGTAGCCATAGACAGGGAGTGATGAGGCCACCCCAACAGCACATCCATTAATCGTTCTCCCAGATAAATTACAACTATAAACAGTAGTAATATTAACTAGTCTTGTAAAATACATATGTACACACCTTTCATTTATTATGCCATATATTCATGCATTTTATATCATAATTTCAAAACCTTTCATATGTTCTGACCAAAATAAAACCTTGGTTCAGAACAAATAAACTTAAAGAAAATTTACTATCAAAATTTTACACAGCTTGAGTTAGTTCAGTGTGTTATAACATTTTATTAATATTATTAGACTTATAAAATATCTGTGTGTGTGTATGTAAACTACCACAACGCATTACATATCAGTACCCTAGAATTTTAACGTAGCCACATTCATTAGTAAAAAAAGATAGTGTGAGGTCGTAGTGGTAGCAAGAAGGGCCTTCTGTAAATTCACAGCTACATTTATCTCAGGAGCCTTCACAGCTGACCTCATGCATCACACTAGGTAATATCACAATCATACAATACCATCAAATCCACTACAGTAACTAAGGGCAAGTAGTTTTTTTTCAAACTCCCAACCATTCATTCGCGTTTAGTGTAGACTAAGCAAGGGCTGTGACGTCAGCTGTCGCCTGTCGTCCTAGTTTGAAATTAAAAAAACCAACGCTTGTCAAGGCTGCATTTTTCCTTCTCTCATTTCACTCCTCCGTTTCTTTTATTCTCTCACTCTTTCTTGGAACGAACACGCCTAGGCTGTCAAACTGTTATAGTTAATTTCAAGGACGGATTATGAAAAAGCTTGTAATATTGAGAGATGGTATCATTCACTTTGCGTTAAGGTTTTCTCAAAACCTGCGCGACTGCGGGCTATGGTGACGATGTTGAGCACAACTACCCTATTTTATCTCTATAGTATTTTAATTTTTCTATTAATCTATAATATTTTATCTATTTTGATTGGGGTATCAGGGATCTTACTACAACGCCACAGCGTGTTTTCCAATTCGGTAGTTAATGGATACAGGAAACAGATGTAATCTGAAGAAACACTAAGCGGTCTTGCGAGCGTCCTGAGTTCGAGATTTCTAGACGCAGGCGGAAGGATGAAAAGTTAAAGTTACTTCCCCGGGTCCACGATTCTCTGTAAATCAAAGAATGCAGGGAACTAGCCGTAATCTACTAGAAAGGCAGAATAAAAGGACCTTTAGCTAGATGCCGATGTCCACCTGTAAAAGGGTGGAATTAGCCTGCCCAACGTAAGATTGACATGACCAATGCCAGACATGGCGCTGTTTTGAGGTATAAGACAGAAAAGTGGGCGTAGAGAAAAAAAAATAGTGAACAGGACAGGGCAGCCCACTTGGCTAAAAGTGACAGACATTTCTATCAAATCATGACAATCATCCAACAATCTATTTCTATTTCGATTTTACAGACGAAACTGGCTCACGGTGCCAGCCATAGAGGTACGTGAGACGTTATTTAGTTCAACTTCGAATTTTTGTGTTGAATATCTTTGATTAGTTGTTTATCAGTGTTGTGTTTGTAGCCGAATATCTGATTGATTAGTTGATTAGTTGATTATCGGGTTTGTCTGTAGCCGAATACCTGGTTGATTAGTTGAATATCCAGGTTTGTTTGTAGCCGAAGATCTGGTTGATTAGTTGAATATCCAGGTTTGTTTGTAGCCGAATATCTGGTTGATTAGTTGAATATCCAGGTTTGTTTGTAGCCGAATATCTGTTTGATTAGTAGAATATCCAGGTTGGTTTGTAGCCGAAGATCTGGTTGATTAGTTGAATATCCGGGTTTGTTTGTAGCCGAATATCTGGTTGATTAGTTGAATATCCAGGTTTGTTTGTAGCTGAATATCTGGTTGATTAGTTGAATATTCGCGTTTGTTTGTAGCCGAATATCTGGTTGATCAGTTGAATATCCGAGTTTGTTTGTAGCCGAATATGTCGTTAATTAGCTAAATATCTGGTTATTTAGCTGAATATTTTTTGTTTAGTCGAGTATCTAAATTGTGTAACTGGAATATCTTGCCCTCTTTTTTTTTTCTTGTTTGTTTGTTTGGTAATTGGACAGTTGGTTGTTTATTAAATATTATCAAGTAATATGTCAAGTAGTTAAGGCAAAGAATTGTGGTGTGCGATTACTATCTCATTCCCTGAGAACAGCACCATTCCTCATGTGTTCAGTGTCTACTTCCTATTTCCTTTTATCGTCTGCCTGCAAGGAGCAAGCAAGGTCAATCTAGTCACAGAGACACTTGGAAGTTATAATTAACAAACGCACACTAATTAAAAAGAGAGAACAGGTGTCTGAATTTAACATAGTAGCTTTCTTCACTCATAAATGACTATGGGGATAATCAAAAACAGGGAGTCCCATCGCTAATACTGCCATAGAGGAGTAAAGTGTTAGAGACTTCACCCTACAACGTCCAGCATCGAGAGCTGGGGGTGACCAGTTGCCTTCCTCACTACCTTTACCTTCACTATCTCAGAGAAGAGTCAGGTACCCATTTACAGCTGCGTAGACTGGAGCATGTCGGTACCGTAATTCCAACCCGGCACTTATGCCGCGAGAGACCAGCGCTTTAAGCACTCTGTCAATCGGACGTGGATGGTACGCCCTTGAAATGATAACCTTCAGCTGGTGTTTCTTACCACATGTTCAGGAATTTAACATAAATAAATTTTAAAAAATAAACTCTGCCGGAAATGGAACGCAAATCGTTTATATGAAAGCTAACGTTCTAACAACTAAACCAGCGATGTGCATTGGTGTCGTGAAATATTCTAATCCACATATATAAATTAAAAGGTAAATGTAAAGCCTAACAAATAAATTTAATAAAAGGAAGAAGAATGGTAAAGAACAGTGCTGTCACAATAGCAGTACTCGAAATCCCCTTTGTTTTATGCTTCGTCTGCAAATTGGAACGTTTCCACGTTAAATATAAGCCACTGCATAAATACAAGCGTTTCCAAAACACATTAAAACGGGTATTGCATTTCTAAGAAAAACATTGAGAGGCACACTGCGTAATGACCTAAATTAAGCCTAACATTAATTATACTACGTTACAAAAACGAACGAACAGATGGACTCAAATAGAAAGAAGGGAGGGCTGAAAATCAGGAACGCATGCAACACGAAACACGTGTCTCGCTATTAATGCCACCCCCAACAAGCGTAACGCGATATACAATTACTACTATCACGCGTGTAGGGCCACATGCACTAACTTTTTTTCGGACGGACAGTGATAAAAACACTAACCTTCCCAGAGTTAGGTTTTAAAATCCTGAAAAACGCTTATTAGAAAAGATAACATTAGATGGGTTTACGTTTGAAAACATTACAGTACCCAGACAGCACATCTTCGAAACAGGAGGTAGAAGAAATTGCATATTTTGAACGCAGCCACTTAGCTCTTTTAAATTTGTATATTTGGGTTCCTTAGGGCTTGCTGACAAAGAATATGTAAAACGTTACGCAAATAGTCTAGGAATTAATAAATTATAACCAAAATAAAATAGTGGGGATGCCTGACAGCATGAAATCATTTCTGCTCATAAAATTTTTTTTATAACGTGTTTGAAAAAACCTTACGTTACGGAAATAGCCTACCATGTTAACTCCTAATTGATTGGAGCGCAACAAATATAAGACTAAACACGATTGGTCGGGCTATAAATACTATCTTGCGTTGTTATGGGAAACGAATAGAAGGGGTACTTTTTTGAAAAGATGTGGAGACGTGGTTTCATTGGGTAGAGCTGCGAATATACTTGATTCAGAGCGTCTGTTCATTGCCACATCTTGTAATAAACCTACTAAGAAGCAGTGCGTTGATCACCAGTGTATATATTTTATATAAAATAAAGCCTGGAACATAAGCAGATGGGAATTTGTGCCAGTATTTGTGCCAGAATTCATTGCTAGTCAACGTATCTGTGTTTATTTCCATGAATTGTGGTAAGCTTGAAACATTCATTATCTTTTAATGAAAATTGAATGTGAATTGTTAATTTATGCCTGTATATATGTGTAGTTCAGTAGCAAACATGATGTAAAGCCTATAATGCTCCAGCCTGAACAGAAGGTGTCGGAGGAAAGTAAAACGGCATGGAATGGCCAAACAGTACACTGACACCTAGATGATTGACTAGAAAGAAATAATGCTGGAAGTGCAGAGGCGTAGTAACCATTAAGGAGGTTAATACTGGTATAAAGTATTTCAGATGAAGCTGACAGTTGGCCTAACGCTCTGAACTCAATGTTTGTGATGTATTGTGCTCAGTGTAGAACTAGAGTATCAATTAGTTATGAAGTAGAAGGTACATCCTTCTTGTTTTCAGGGACCGTGGTCTTGACGTTATTGAGCAGCACCTGGTCAGAGCTTTGCTGAATCCAGAGTCGGACAGCATACTCCTTGGTCCATTTAGCTATCAGTGAGGTGTCTCCAGAGCCCAGGGGAGAAATCGAGCAGAGGAGTCTTTTCCTGCCGCCATCACGCAAGATAAGCTGATGTGGCCAGCTGAGCTCAACATTATGTACCCCCATCTTAAAATGACAGTGTAAAATACAATTCAGAGGGGAATTTAATTGTTTTAATATCAGGAACTTAGAACATCTCCAATACTAGTTCCAATAAAGACAAACTATTGAAGTCATGATGACAAATACCAACAGAGCTTGAACAAAACAAAACCAGTATTACCTCATATTACCACTACACAACTGACACACATAGGATACTATTAAAAATATATGTCACTACAAGATTCATATTGATAAATTCTGTACATATAACTTGTAATTAAAATTGATTGTGATTCCTGGTTCCCTTTGTAATTGAATCAGGACACATATACCTTCATGACAGCACTGAATACATATTGTTATTTGAAAAGTTATCAGTGACTCCTTTAATATATCCTTGTAGAGTGTTTTATGTATGTGAGTGTCACAGTGTTGTCAAGTGTAGTGGAATAAATTAAATTGTTTATCTGTCTGTTGTTGTTATGACTTACACTTCATCATACACATACCCTAGACACATAACGTAGTCATCACACTATTCCAGAATAATTCTGACTGAGGTATATATATATATATGTGGCAGCAAGTAAGGTTATCTATAATACACTACTCTTATTAGATATAGATACCTTCACAGCTGATCTCAGTCAGTACACTAAGTCCCCTATAAATATTTATAACATCCCACTTCACCACATATATTGGGGTCTCGCTCTTGGGATTTTGAATCTTTACCTATTAAAAATAGTGGGGGTAATTCACTTCAGGGAATATAAGAATTAAAAGGTATCCTTGGGTGGAATTAAATAAGGTTGAGCTCACGGTGCCTGTGTTGTCCATTAGATATATATTTAGAGATTGAATTGTTGGTTAGACATTGTATAAATTTCCCTGATAGACAATGGCGGACCTGGCCAAATTTCGATCTGCTGCTGTTCAGACTGCAAAAGAGTTAGGATTAGATGGGCAAGTTATGGTTGCCTATGTCACTACGGAATGTGACAAATTTATTGAACGCGAAGAAAGAAGGTTTGAAGCCGAAAGAAAGTTAGAGGCTGAAAAAGAAATTAAGAAGTTACAATTTGAGGCTGAGGCTGAGACTAAGAGGTTGCAGATTGAGGCTGACAAAGAGGCTAAAGCATTGGAAGCCGAGGAAAGAAGACAGGCTGCAGAAGAAAGAAGATTGACTGCAGAAAGGGAAACAGAAGATAAAAGATTACAAAGGGAACATGAGTTACGACTAAGGGAGTTTGAGTTTCAAGGCCATGCTCCTGAAAATGGTGCCAGTCCCTTTACCTCTGATGCCATTGCTAGCCAAGGAGCCTCAACCTCAGCTATGAATTTTCATTTAGATCATTTTGTTGAGAAAGACGATGATATAGAGAGCTACCTAAATAGGTATGAACTATTAGCTACCACGTATGGGTTAGAGAGAGAAAGGTGGAGCTTAAAGTTATCTCAGGGACTTCGTGGGGCAGCTTATGAAGTTTTTGCAAAAATGAGCAGAGGTGATCAGGAAAATTATGACATTCTAAAGCAGGCTCTTTTGTTAAGATATGAAAAGAATGCAGAATTTTATAGGAAAAAATTTAGGAATGCTAAACTACTGTCAGGTGAAACCTATCACCAGTTCTCTGCACGAATAGAGACATACTTGGAGAAATGGACTTCTCTGGGGAAAACCCAAGATCTTAAGGAAATGGTCCTTATAGAGCAATTAAGAGAGTCCATGGCTCCAGACCTGAGAAAGTTTCTCATGGAACAAGGTGCAGAGAGGCTGGGTGAGTTGCTAAATGTTGCTGAAAGGTATCAAGCAGCTCAAGCAGAGGTAACAGGTAATAAAAAGAAACAAGTGGATAACTTTAGGGCACCACAGAACTTTAATAAATTTGATCCTAGGGATCAAAACAAAGGTAAGCACCAATTTGATAGGCCACGGTATGAAAATAAAAATAAATTCCCACAATTCGATGAAAGGAAATATGATGAAAGAAAATCTTTCAACCAAGGAAAAA
This sequence comes from Oreohelix idahoensis, assembly GCA_024509875.1. Lineage (NCBI taxonomy): Eukaryota > Metazoa > Mollusca > Gastropoda > Stylommatophora > Oreohelicidae > Oreohelix > Oreohelix idahoensis. Next base: position 55,761 of record JAMPIV010020369.1, read on the forward strand.
GGTGGTGTAAAAAATGTCAGATGGACAATCATGACACTGACCGTTGCAGAAGGAAACCTGTGTATATGGCCACCCTTCAGGTCAGGTCGACCTCAAGACAGGAGGAGGATATTATGTTGGATACCACTCCAGAAGAGATGAGGAAGGCACAGGCTGGGGATAAAACACTCAAGCCTTGTTTCAGGAAATTGTCAACTTGTCATACAACTCCAGGCAAGGGAGATTTTTACATGAAAAACAAGTTGATGTATAGGAAGACTGGAGCTAGATCCAAAGGTCAAGGACAGCTGGTACTTCCTAAAAGATATAGGGCAGACTTAATAAGGAGCCTACATGTGAAACCAGATGGGGACCATGAGAAGATAGGTACCATCATTCAAAAGGTGGCTCACAATTATTATTGGCCCAAAGCAAGATGGGACATTGAGAATTTTGTAGAAAGGTGTAGCATAGCACATGAGGGAACACCCACAAGTGGGAACATGGATCAGGACCTGGACACGCCACGGGGCAAAATTAGGCCTGATAATAAAAAGAAAAATAGATTTGATAAAGTGGACCAAATGGAATGGGAAGCCCCTTTTCACGGACAAGCTTCACTTAACTGTTTTACAATGGCCACTATGCGGAGAATGCAAAAAGATGTCTTACCCCAGGATAAGCCGAAAATCCCTCAATCGGACTTAAACAAACTGGAGGAAGAGGATGTAGAGAGGAAATCTCTCATCAAGAATTTTAAGTGGGGAGAAAGCCCCAAAAGAAAAATTGGTAGCGGTCGTTTTGGTGAATGATAATTCTGGGAGGAAAAATCTTCACTATAAAGCTTCGAGTGGAAGAGATCATACCGGTGCATGGACAAATAGGTCCACAAAATTAAAGGTCCATATGTAGCTTTGTTAAGAACGTGGACTGATGAAAAGGCAGAGGAAAACATTACATCTTCATACCAATATGTGAATGAGCTGACCACTCGTTTAAAAACTGGCTGGAAACTTGCCAATGAAAATTTGAAACAAGCCAGGAAGAAACATGCTGCCTATTATAACAGGAAGGCGAAAGACAGAGATTTGGCTGTGGGAGAGAAGGTACTGCTTCTTCTCCCCGGGAGTCAGAATAAGTTACAAATTGGATGGCAGGGTCCATATACAGTTCTAGAGAAGGTGTCTAGAACAAATTATAAGATAGATAAGAAAGGGAAAGAAAAAATCTATCATGTGAATCTCCTGAAGAAATATTTGGAAAGAGAACATCAGGAAGAGACACACTTGCTAACCTTGTCCATTGCAATGGAGATGAAAAAGGAACCACTTTCATCATTTGAATATCCATTACACCCCTGTGAGACAGCAGCACAGGTGAAAATCAGTACACATTTAACGAAAACTCAGAAAGAGAGAGTGCAACAGGTTCTAAATAATCATGCAGAGGTGTTAACAGACCGACCAGGGCATACAAACCGATTGGAATATGATATGAAACTGATAGACCCCACACCTGTCTGTATGAAACCATATTCGATTCCGTTTGCTAAGGAGAAAGCTTTGAAGGAAGAGATAGACTATCTGTTGAAGGAAGGAATTATTTCGCACAGTGAATCTTCGTATAGTTCCGGTGTTGTACTCTTAAGGAAGCCCTCTGGAGAACATAGACTCTGTATAGATTACAGGAGACTGAATGCTATTACAGAAGGACAGGTGGATCCATTGCCGGATACAAATCAGCTGTTTGCCAGGCTAAATAAAGCTAAATATTTCTCAAAAGTGGATCTGAGTAAAGGATACTATCAGATTCCAGTAAAGCCTGAGGTTAGACCATACCTAGCTTTTAGTACCTCAGAAGGACACTATGAGTTTAATAGATTGCCATTTGGATTGAAGAATGCGCCTAGTGTCTTCTCTAGAATGATGAGAAAATTGTTGGCTGTAAACATTTCGGAGGAACGTAACGAATCCCTGAGTTGCCTCTTTGATTGAGGATATTCCGAATGTTTCATACAGGATAATAAGAAGATTATGGGATCCACTACGAAAACTCTGCTATCACCAGGTATATGTTATCTCCTCATAACGTACATTAAGAGGGAAATATAATGTTCTCTGGACATGTCATTGTGCAGACTCAGAGAAGAGAAATGGTGAATACGGGTTGCGAAGCAGCATTAAGACAAGCACTCACACTTGCGGCTGTTCAGTAACATAACCGAAATATATTATTGGTTGTAGAAGTCTGAGGCAGATTTCATGAGTAGTGCCTACTCTGAATGGACCCAACTACATAAAACCATGATAGCACCACAGCAGAGTAAAGTCAAGTTGACTTACATTTATCTATGTGTATATAGAATAAAGGACTGACATGGGATGTCTGTTTTAAGAGGGGAGGTGTCGTGAAATATTCTAATCCACATATATAAATTAAAAGGTAAATGTAAAGCCTAACAAATAAATTTAATAAAAGGAAGAAGAATGGTAAAGAACAGTGCTGTCACAATAGCAGTACTCGAAATCCCCTTTGTTTTATGCTTCGTCTGCAAATTGGAACGTTTCCACGTTAAATATAAGCCACTGCATAAATACAAGCGTTTCCAAAACACATTAAAACGGGTATTGCATTTCTAAGAAAAACATTGAGAGGCACACTGCGTAATGACCTAAATTAAGCCTAACATTAATTATACTACGTTACAAAAACGAACGAACAGATGGACTCAAATAGAAAGAAGGGAGGGCTGAAAATCAGGAACGCATGCAACACGAAACACGTGTCTCGCTATTAATGCCACCCCCAACAAGCGTAACGCGATATACAATTACTACTATCACGCGTGTAGGGCCACATGCACTAACTTTTTTTCGGACGGACAGTGATAAAAACACTAACCTTCCCAGAGTTAGGTTTTAAAATCCTGAAAAACGCTTATTAGAAAAGATAACATTAGATGGGTTTACGTTTGAAAACATTACAGTACCCAGACAGCACATCTTCGAAACAGGAGGTAGAAGAAATTGCATATTTTGAACGCAGCCACTTAGCTCTTTTAAATTTGTATATTTGGGTTCCTTAGGGCTTGCTGACAAAGAATATGTAAAACGTTACGCAAATAGTCTAGGAATTAATAAATTATAACCAAAATAAAATAGTGGGGATGCCTGACAGCATGAAATCATTTCTGCTCATAAAATTTTTTTATAACGTGTTTGAAAAAACCTTACGTTACGGAAATAGCCTACCATGTTAACTCCTAATTGATTGGAGCGCAACAAATATAAGACTAAACACGATTGGTCGGGCTATAAATACTATCTTGCGTTGTTATGGGAAACGAATAGAAGGGGTACTTTTTTGAAAAGATGTGGAGACGTGGTTTCATTGGGTAGAGCTGCGAATATACTTGATTCAGAGCGTCTGTTCATTGCCACATCTTGTAATAAACCTACTAAGAAGCAGTGCGTTGATCACCAGTGTATATTTTATATAAAATAAAGCCTGGAACATAAGCAGATGGGAATTTGTGCCAGTATTTGTGCCAGAATTCATTGGTAGTCAACGTATCTGTATTTATTTCCATGAATTGTGGTAAGCTTGAAACATTCAATATCTTTTAATGAAAATTGAATGTGAATTGTTAATTTATGCCTGTATATATGTGTAGTTCAGTAGCAAACATGATGTAAAGCCTATAATGCTCCAGCCTGAACAGAAGGTGTCGGAGGAAAGTAAAACGGCATGGAATGGCCAAACAGTACACTGACACCTAGATGATTGACTAGAAAGAAATAATGCTGGAAGTGCAGAGGCGTAGTAACCATTAAGGAGGTTAATACTGGTATAAAGTATTTCAGATGAAGCTGACAGTTGGCCTAACGCTCTGAACTCAATGTTTGTGATGTATTGTGCTCAGTGTAGAACTAGAGTATCAATTAGTTATGAAGTAGAAGGTACATCCTTCTTGTTTTCAGGGACCGTGGTCTTGACGTTATTGAGCAGCACCTGGTCAGAGCTTTGCTGAATCCAGAGTCGGACAGCATACTCCTTGGTCCATTTAGCTATCAGTGAGGTGTCTCCAGAGCCCAGGGGAGAAATCGAGCAGAGGAGTCTTTTCCTGCCGCCATCACGCAAGATAAGCTGATGTGGCCAGCTGAGCTCAACATTATGTACCCCCATCTTAAAATGACAGTGTAAAATACAATTCAGAGGGGAATTTAATTGTTTTAATATCAGGAACTGAGAACATCTCCAATACTAGTTCCAATAAAGACAAACTATTGAAGTCATGATGACAAATACCAACAGAGCTTGAACAAAACAAAACCAGTATTACCTCATGTTACCACTACACAACTGACACACATAGGATACTATTAAAAATATATGTCACTACAAGATTCATATTGATAAATTCTGTACATATAACTTGTAATTAAAATTAATTGTGATTCCTGGTTCCCTTTGTAATTGAATCAGGACACATATACCTTCATGACAGCACTGAATACATATTGTTATTTGAAAAGTTATCAGTGACTCCTTTAATATATCCTTGTAGAGTGTTTTATGTATGTGAGTGTCACAGTGTTGTCAAGTGTAGTGGAATAAATTAAATTGTTTATCTGTCTGTTGTTGTTATGACTTACACTTCATCATACACATACCCTAGACACATAACGTAGTCATCACACTATTCCAGAATAATTCTGACTGAGGTATATATATATATATGTGGCAGCAAGTAAGGTTATCTATAATACACTACTCTTATTAGATATAGATACCTTCACAGCTGATCTCAGTCAGTACACTAAGTCCCCTATAAATATTTATAACATCCCACTTCACCACAATTGGTACATGTGTGTTTTATATTTTTAAACTTAACAGTTCTACTGATTGCCTCCCTCAGTCATCGTTGGTTCATTGCAGACTTACCAAGAAAATTAATAGAGAAGATTTCTGGAGATCAAGTTCGTGTCCTTTGCGTGTTTATGTAAATCATAGGTCTAGACAATATAATTTTACATTGAAAGCGAACAGAAATGGCTTACGAGAAAGTTGTGCGATAGTACAGTATCATTACAATGAAAATCGAACAGTAAGGGTGTGTTGGATTACTGTCTAATTCTCAAGGGAAAATCGAATAGAAAGTAGAATTCTAACCTACTTGGGAACTAGAGTAACTATAATTCACGTTAGCTTCGGTTTGTTTCCTTTCAAGGAGCAAGAATTCGATTTTTCGTAATCATAATTTTCTGTTTGACTGTGTCTGCAGAAATTTTGTGGGCTTATCAAACAGCCTCAGCCTCTGTTATCAGTGAAAAGTGTCAAACACGAAAGTCCTGCGGCCGTTGGATAAAATTGCAGGGTGTCACGGTGACCGCTCACGGCAGCCAATGAACTACTGCATTGTTTAGATGGGAGTTTCCAAAAGAGATCTCTGCCAGAGGTTGGAATTACAGTCGTCGAGGGTCAGGATCGTGTGTGGTGACTATTTATAATTTTGCTGACATAATACTAACGTAGGTTCTACGTCGTAATTTGCAATTGAAAAAAAAATAAAACCTGAAATAATTCTCCATCGTCAGATACCTTTCAGGATTCAGAAGTTATTGATGCTGTTTCTCCTCACGAATATTGATTTCTTAACAGTTGCAATAATAATTGTCTTCTTGCAGTGTTCTCAAATCCTTTTACACATCTTTCGATAGTAGCTGTGTGTTTTGCTTTAATGATACGTCTACAGAGAATTGTACGTTTCTTACATCCATATTGTGTGTCTTGTTTTGCTGTTGTTGTTGTTGTTAATTTTTTATTTTTTTTAGCTGATCGGTTTTAATTCTTAAAGGGCTAAGAGGTGTGGCGTCCGCTTCGAATTCTTGAGGTACCGGGTTCGATTCCCAGGTGAGGGAATATAAAAATATGGACATTTTTTTTCTTCAGAACCAGTGGTCCTAATGATGTCATACTCCCTCCTGGTCCGTGTGCAATGAAGATAGTCCTTAAAACCAAACCAATTCTTAAATGACTTGATGACTTTCCCAGGTCTGACGAAAGGAATTTTCTGTCGCTTTGAGTTTTCATATACTATTACAATGAAGGGGTCGGTTCTTTCTAAATGTCTTCAAAGTGTGGTAATGGTATGAGTGGCGTACTGGGGGGGAGAGAGGGGGGGGGGGGGGGGGGGATTTGCTGTCCGCCCCGGGTGACAGTCAAAAAAAAAAGTGTGCCATCGGAAACTATTATGATAGTAAGGTAAAGGTGAAGGTAAAGGATCCCGTTACACGCATTGAGGCATATTGGGAATATGGTGTTAGGCCCTTTTTTTTATATTATGATAGTACTTACTATTAAAAAATGCTTGCAAGTGTGTTTCTTTATTGGGGGGGTGCCAAAGATAATATTCGCCCCTGGTGCTAAATACTTTAGGGACGCCTCTGAATAATACACATAATTGTAAAGGAAAATGAATGGGGGTTAATAGCATTTAAAATGGGAATACAAGAAACAAAAACTGAGTTAATATTCACCAGCCTTGAAAACCGGCCTCCCTTCACGAGTAGCTTGCGAAAATCGGTCACGAATGCTGGTATCTTGACTTTAAAGAGTTACGTTCCATTATTTCAGAAATACCTTTATTGATCACTTCCCTTGCTTACATCAACAAAAAACTGTTTGGAGATGTCAGGAACCCAACCTTTATTAGAGTCATTCATGTAGAAGTCTGAGGGTGAACGAGATGTCAGAAACCTTGAGCTGACTACAACCTTTATTAGAGTCATTAATGTAGAAGTCTGAGGGTGAACGAGATGTCAGAAACCTTGAGCTGACTACAACGTTTTTTAGAGTCATTAATTTAGAAGTCTGAGGGTAAACGAGATATCAGAAACCCAGAGCTCACTACAACCTTTATTAGAGTCATTAATGTAGAAGTCTGAGGGTGAACGAGATGTCAAAAGCCTTGAGCTGACTACAATCTTTATTAGTCATTAATGTAGAAGTCTGAGGGTGAACGAGATGTAAGAAACCCTGAGCTGACTACAACCTTTATTAGAGTCATTAATGTAGAAGTCTGAGGGTGAACGAGATGTCAGAAACCTTGAGCTGACTACAACCTTTATTAGAGTCATTAATGTAGAAGTCTGAGGGTGAACAAGATGTAAGAAACCCTGAGCTGACTACAACCTTTATTAGAGTCATTAATGTAGAAGTCTGAGGGTGAACGAGATGTAAGAAACCCTGAGCTGACTACAACCTTTATTAGAGTCATTAATGTAGAAGTCTGAGGGTGAACGAGATGTCAGAAACCTTGAGCTGACTACAACCTTTATTAGAGTCATTAATGTAGAAGTCTGAGGGTGAACAAGATGTCAGAAACCCTGAGCTGACTACAACCTTTATTAGAGTCATTAATGAAGAAGTCTGAGGGTGAACGAGATGTCAGAAACCTTGAGCTGACTACAATCTTTATTAGTCATTAATGTAGAAGTCTGAGGGTGAACGAGATGTCAGAAACCCTGAGCTGACTACAACCTTTATTAGAGTCATTAATGTAGATGTCTGAGGGTGAACGAGATGTCAGAAACCCTGAGCTGACTACAACCTTTATTAGAGTCAGTTAATGTAGAAGTCCGAGGGTGAACGAAGAAGAAGACAAAGAAGATATCAGCATGTTTAATATAGCCAATACTAATTTTGTTTTTCTTGACGTCTTAGGTGGCCCTTTGTCATTTTCCAGCGTTTCTTTCTGTAAATAAAAGTTGCCCTCAAACATTTTATGACACTATATTGTACAGTGACACATACAGGGGCGAATTATTTTTTAATGATTGCTATAACTCTTTACATGTGCTTTTTTAAAAATAAAAATTTAGTTTGTGAATGCACCGCTGATATTCTAATGTCGGTCTAGATAATTTGTGGGTAATAACTTCTTACTCTTACAATAATTCCAGAGCTTCTATCAAACTGTTGGACTCAAAATGCAGTATTACAACATCGTTGTGATCAATCAGCCGGTTGCGAAAAATTTGTTGTACACAGGCCATGTATGTCTGGATGCTTTGGAAATTAATGCATACTAATTTTAAATAAAAAAAAAAAAAACATGAAACGCACACACGCGTTGTCTCAGTTTCCCAGACTTGTGCAAATAGTGGTTCTAATATTTCTGCTGCTAGTTCAGGGTCTGCCTTCAATAACTCAGCTTTTATGTTATCGTGGCCAAGATGGAAAATGGACTTTGACTTTGACCGAGAGGTAACTCGTACTTACATACTCGACGCACATTTGCGTATAGGCTGAACTGAGAGTGCCTCACGAGAATACGACTAAACCCGCATATTTATAAAAGCGAACAAAATATAGTAGTAGCATACGTCCATCATTGTTGTGATAAGTCAGATGATATCTTTCCTCAGTCCTGAAGATATATTCTGATTTCTTTCCTAATTGATGATACACCATCTACATTTCCTTTGTCGTCACACATTAGTCACACTGTATCTTTCCTTTGTCGTCACATTAGGTATGTAGCAGATCATTCCTGACCGCTAGGTCATATTTGAGCATACCCCCTAATATAACCGACAAACCCAGTGTCTACGTTGAACGGGGCACGTCTCACCAAAAGAAGGCAAAATATAATTTTTTTTTTAAATATAGGAGATTCTCAAAATTAGTTATGTAGCAATCTTCGCGATAAGTCTGCAACAAACTTCATTATTTCATTTCGCTAGGTCTGTAGTACACTTCCGTAAGTCATTCCGCTAGGTCAGTTGTACACTTCCATAAGTCTTTCCACTAGATCTGAAGCACACTTCCATAAGTCATTCCGCTAAGTATGTAGCACACTTCTATAAGTCAATCCGTTAGGTCTGTAATACACTTCCATAAGTCAGACCGCTAGGACAGTAGCACACTTCCATAAGTCAGACCGCTAGGACAGTAGCACACTTCCATAAGTCAGACCGCTAGGACAGTAGCACACTTCCATAAGTCAGACTGCTAGATCTGTAGCACACTTCCATAAGTCAGACCGCTAGGTCTGTAGCACACTTCCATAAGTCAATCCGCTAGGTCTGTAGTACACTTCCATAAATCAATCCGCTAGGTCTGTAGTACACTTCCATAAGTCAGTTCGCTAGGTCTGTAGCACACTTCCTGTAAAATTGTTTTGTCCAACACACACACACTGTAAAATGTCAGTCTATAAAGAAGTGTCAGTTGTATACTGTAAACCATCTGTAAAGTGTGGTGTGTTCTCTTTCTTCTGTAAAGCTCCACTATCAATCACTGTAGCATGTTGTTTGTGGTGCCACTACTGTATGTGTCCATTGTAGTGTACAGAGTTGTTGAGATCAGGCATGCTTCAGTCTACCCAGCTGTAAATGGGTAACTCACTCTAGTCCTAAGTTAGGGAAGGCAAAGGCAGCTGTAAACAGTAGTTTCCCTCTAAGGCTCCAGGGGAAGCAGGCCCTAAACTTGGTCACTTCAACCGACGCAGGATGGTGTATATATGGGTAGAAGTGTGGAGTGTGTTTAACGCGAATGGTGTACTGTTCGTGTTCTGACCAATCTAAACACTCATTCACTTGTGTCTACAAGGCACCAATGCAGACTGCTGGAATCTTTGTTTACACAGTTTATTTGGACGCTCACACTGGGACATAACGAGTAAATCATGGGTATGTTGACATATCAATTTGCAGGCATACATAGTAGATCCTATGTCATGGCACATTCATAAATAATAGGTAGTACATCAATGGCCGCATCCCCTATCTGACTAAGCGCGTCAGTGAAGGCGGATCGGTAAGTAACTAAAGTTGCATTATATTCACAGTTTATCATATTGTGAAACCACGATAAGGGGTTTCTATCAATATTGAGATCTCCTTGCCACTGTCCGAATAATAAGATACATGTTCCGTTCTTTGGACAGGGATTCAAAAATACGATGACAGGAATGTAACATGGCCGCCTACCTGAGTTGTCGCTCACTCGCTCACAGGAGGATATATATATAAGCCAAAGTTAATTTGCAATACATATGCATAATTTCATAAAGTTCCTCCACACAGATCTACCGTAATCCAGTTACCTCACGTAGATATAATTACAGTATGGAGCCTGTCATCTCCGTCGATACAAACTTGACCCTAGCGTTGCGAAGCACAAAATTCCCGCTAGGCCTAACCGACCTGAGATCATCAAAACAGGGACTGGAATTACCTGGAGTCCGAATCATACATGGTACCGTACATTAGGAGAGTCTCTAACACAACTCTAGTAGAGACACAATCTCCTATAGAAGAAAAACCACTTCATAAATCAATTTTTACTGAAGAATCTACCAGCCCTGGAAAAATGCGTAACCGCCATTGTCACGGTACATCGGAACTCATCACGACTAGACAAGACAACTCCTACTTCCGCTAGAGCGGTGTAACAAGAATATAGTCCTGCCTACCCATCCAAAATATACAATATAGGACTGATTCTACTTGTACTAATAATATGTAATACATATGAATTCAGGCCATAAACATAATAAGCAAATTAATCTATTTTCTGGCCCTAAGAAATAGGTACGGACAAGGGTGTCATATCCATGCGCCGAATTAATATCAAGAACGATTACTCCTATAATCAACAGGGTAAAACAATTATGGATTATCTAGCCTTCCCCATAGACAGCATTTTCATACACAAATGAATGAATGTCTATATCTTTTCCAAATTAAATAGCCATATCGATTTTTGTAATATGTGCGTCAAAATATGCACGCAACAGATTACCACACCCCTCGGGAAAAAAAAATGGTACATTTTTTTTTTGGGAAATACATCTAGGAGCAACATACAATAGGCTCACAACGCACCAATAACAATGCGCAGATGATAAGCATAAGTTTTCTGACCTTAGAGAAAGTACTTCTCTAAGTATAAATATTTCCAGAGAGGTGTCACCAACGCATACTACAATATTAGCAATGACACAATTTCTACATTAGTTTATACATAAATTTCATCTAAGATATCTTAACATCATGATCATCAAAGACGAAAAACATTGAAAAATCAGCGGTGAATAAATATCAATGAACCGCTAAGTAGTGTTACAATCAATATATGATATTACATATGTGTACACATTTCAACATAGGAACAACTGTATCAAAGTTGTATAACAGTTATGAATCATGTGGGCATCTAGACAAAATATCTGCCATCACATTTTCTGACCCACGGATAGCTCGCACCGAAAAATGAAATGGCTGCAAAGCAATCGCGTATCGCGTTGATCTTGCGCTCTTCACATTTTTACTCTGAATAGCCGTAAGAGCTTTCTGGTCAGTTTCCACAATGAAATGCGCGCCAAGAAGAAATCTTTGCAGTTTAAGGATTGACCAAACCATAGCCAATAATTCACGGTCTAGGACCGAGTAATTCTTCTCTGCGGCATTTAATTTCCGAGAAATATACATCACAGGATGCAGAGTTCCAGAGTACTCTTGCATTAGTGCTGCTCCAATCCCGGTGGATGAAGCGTCACTACGAAGAATAAATGTCTTATCCTTAGAAGGCAATACTAGGATAGGTGAAGTAGAAAACATAGTTTTAACCTTATCCAAAAAGGATTGACATTCTTGAGTCCAGTGGACTACATTAGGAGACCCTTTCTTTAGCAAGGAAGAAAGAGGTGACATAATGGAGGACAGATTCGGAATGAATCGTCCATAAAATTGTATTAGACCTAAGAGACTTCGCACTTGCTTTTTAGTCTTAGGAATAGAAATGTTAAGTATCTTACTTGTATTATGGTCTTCTGTTTTTTAGGAACCCATGACCAACACGGTGTCCTAAGAAAGATATTTCGCTAAAACCAATACATGCTTTCGATGGTTTCGCTGTCAGATTATGCTCGCGTAAGATAGACAATAGTTCATTTATCCCATTATAGTGATCGTTCCAAGTATCACCGAAAAGACAGATGTCATCAAGATACGCAATGACATCTGAGCGATGAGATAGGATTCGACGCATCATGCGTACGAATGTTGCAGGGGCGTTCATAAGACCGAAAGGCATGAAATTCCATTGGAATAGACCCCTAGGCGTCGAAAAAGCAGTAAACGGTTTGGCGTGTTCGGATAATGGAAATTGCCAATATCCCTTAGACAAATCGAGTTTAGTAAAGAAATGAGAATTCGATAGTCTCGTAAGTAGCTCTTCTAGTAAAGGCATAGGTTCAGCATCAAATTTCGTCACTTGGTTCAATTTGCGATAATCCACGTAAAGACGTATGTTATTGTCTTTTTTTCGTACTATAACCATCGGCGAAGAATATGCTGATGTGGATGGTTCAATAATTTTTAACTCTATCATCTCATCCAACTCTTTCTCTACCTGTGCTTGAAAATGTATCGGGATAGGATACGGTCTGACTCTTATAGGACTATGGTCAGCAAGAATAATGTCATGTTGAATGACATCAGTTTGACCAGGAATGTCAGTAAGGACATCCTGAAATTGTTCTAACATAGTAGAAACTTGTTTCTGCTCTCCTGGAGATAATTCTGGAGAAATTGCAACATCTTTCCATGATTCATTAGAGTGAAGAGGAATCATTGGAAAAGGTAAATTTACATCCGAGAAACTCGTTTCCTCATCCTGTATTACTGACAGAGATGAGTACTGTCCATGTTGGACTGGAAAATCGTCCGTTGCCTGGAAAACAGGTTGTAAATAATCAGGACGTTCATGGAATTCCGTGAGCATGTTGATGTGGAAGGTTTTACGCTTCCCGTCAATATCGACGATATAGTCAACATCGGAAACTTTTGATATTATATCGTACGGACCTTTCCAAGAAATAAGAAGTCTATTTTCCCTACAAGGTAGCAAGACGAATGCTTTGTCACCTGGACAAAGTTGTCGCAAACATCTCTTTTTATTGGCAAATTCCCTTGCCTTCTGTTTCGCAAATTCAGAAGAAGCAGTTGCCAGTTTGCATGCTTCAATAATCTTGTGTCTAAGTGCGATGACATATTCGTAAGAGGATTTTGTGTCATCGACAATATTATCAGCAGTTATAAGATCATGAAGTAAGGACATAGGACCTCGCGGTTTCGCGCCAAAGACAAGTTCAAAGGGAGAAAATCCTGTATGTTCGTTGGCGACCTCTCTATATGCAAAGAGAGCCGCGGGTAAAACCCTATCCCAATCCTGAGGATGATCTTCTGTTATCTTACCTAGTAGGTTTTTCAGAGTTCTATTCAGACGTTCCACCATCCCATTGGACATAGGATGATAAATACTACTCAGCGATCTCTCTATCTTAAGAGTCGACATTACTTGAGACATGGTATCCGATATGAGTTGGGTACCATGGTCGGATAATATTTCTGCTGGAAATCCCAGACGAGAAAATATTAACCAAAGGGCATCTGCGACATCAGCAGTAGTTATGCTCTTTAGAGGAACAGCCTCCGGCCAACGTGTGCACATATCAACACACGTCAAAATAAATTGGTGTCCTCTAGCAGACTTTATCTTAAATGGACCAATGATGTCTATCGCCATTTTTTGAAATGGTCGAATTGGAATGTCTGCAGCCTGAATAGGTGCATCATGGCGTGGACCTCTGGATTTAATCTCTTGACATACTTTACAAGATCGACAATAGATTCGTATGTCCTTATTCACAGCAGGCCAAAAGAAAGATTGAAGAACTCTAGCTTTAGTACGGGAAAAACCCATATGTCCAGCACACTGCGAATCATGAGCGTGCTGTAAGATTTTAACTCTCATATTTTTAGGCACAAGGATTTGAGAATGAATGGACTTAGCGGAGTCTTGTACCATACGTACAAGTACGCCATTCTTCATCGTAATCCATGATTTACGATTTGTATCCTTATTCGGATCACCTTTTGTTGCCAGAGTAAAGAATTTATTTAGAGTAGGATCATCTTCCTGCTGTTTTATAAAGGAATCATGGGAAATCTCCAAGGGATCATCTTGGATCTGCGCATCATTATCTTCAGAATGTGAAGATTGCGGCATATTAAGAGCTTGAGCCCTAGTGATTACTGCATTAGCAGATTGCATATTAACATTTTCCCAATTAGAAATTTGCTGTGGAGTGCATTCTTTCACTCCATGAATGCGACCGATGATAAGATCAGCGATCGGATTCGGCAAGAGACATGCTTGCACCTCTCCTGTAAAGAAAGGCGTTGCAATATTGATAATGGCAGTGGAGTACTTCTCCAATGTGCCACCAAATGTTACACATTTGACTATATTGCCTGTAGCTCGAGAAGGATTTACGAGTGATTGCCTCACTCCGATGGTAGTGCACCCCGAATCGAAAAGAATTGATACCAGGGTACCATCTATTAGGCCCCTATTAAAGACAAGAGCACCCCTTCCATTATGCGCGATTGACGCATGGAGCGCGGGAAGCGGGTGACCGCAGCTTAAAGTAGAAACTGTGGTTGGATCGAATAATGTTTTGCATTGCGAACACTCAGATGCTCTAGCAAAATCAAAAGCGGAATTTGCTACACTATTGGAGTCTTTTTTATCATTATTCTGATTATCGGCGTCGTGGAACTCCTGTTGTGCAGAGTTAGCCTGGTAATAAGATTTACCATGTCTTTTGTGTTGTGATCTACCTCGGTTATAATTGTCTCTATAATTATTATTGCCTCTGTTATAACCCCTATTTGGGTTTGAATCATAATATTCATGATCATAATCATCACGCTCATTATATTGAGTATCCCTGTAATATTGGTTTTTTGTCTCCATGAAGCACTTGGGTAGTTCCTATAGCTACTCCCTTTCCGAGAATTTCTAAAATTATGGGTACCCCTCGCGTGTCGAGGACTATCAGCCCGATTCCAGTTCTTCGAAGAAGAACTCTGATTTGAGTGGTTATCTTGGTTTTGATGCTTATTCCAATTAACCTTTTTATCAAATTTATTTTTAGCTCCTTGGAATTTGTGTGAGTAATTCTGATTATATTCTGTTGCCGAAGCAACTGGCATACTCTCTTTAATGTTAGAGTTACTAAGAATCATGTCAGGGTGTGCCGTGGCATACTGGTCACAATATTCTTCCATTTGCTTTAATGTACTAGGTTTACGCTCATGTAAGAACTCTAGGAATGATTTATTTACCGAAGACATGACCTTGTCTCTTAGCAATAAATCCGTAAGACCATCAAATGTTTTCTCTGTTTTGGATAATTCAATCCATCGTGAAAGTGTAATTCGTGCTTTTGAGATGAATTCTGAGAATTCTACACCTACCTCAGGTCTCATTGTTTTAAACAAAAGACGATAACCTTCCTCAGACAGCTGATATCTCTTCATCAAAGCTGCCCTAACAGCATCATAATTATCCTTGTCGGCCTCTTCGACGAAATATAACTTACTCAGAGACTCCCCTTTTAGATTTTCAGACAACTGATTCACATACTGTGATTTGTCAACATTATGAGCTCGACAAGCCCGTTCAAATCTATCAAGCCAGAATGCTATATCATCACTGGCAGAGTTGAACGCTGGTACCTTGACCTTGTACACAAAGGGTTTACCATTACCACTAGATGCCTGATTAACATTACTCATACTTGTCAATTTTAATTTCTCTAACTCAAATTCATGTTCTCTTATTGCTTTTCTCTCTTCAGCTTCTCTATCTAATCTTCTCTGTTCTGCAGCAGCTTCTAATTTCTTCTGTTCTGCAGCAACTTCTAATTTTTTTTGTTCAGCTGCAGCAGCAGCTTCTAATTTCTTCTGTTCTGCCTCAAATCTCCTTTCCTCCATTTGCATCTGCAATTTCCTTAGTTCAGCAGCAGTATCAGCTTCTTTTTCTAATCTTTTTTCTTCAGCTAGAGCTTTCCTCTCTTCAGCAGCAGCAGCAGCTTTTCTCTCTTCAGCAGCAGCTTCTAATTTTTTTTCTTCTATTTGAAGTTTTCTCTCCTCAGCCGCAGCTTTTTTTTTCCTCAGCAGCAGCTTTTTTTTCTTCTGCAGCTAATGCTTTGTCATATTGAGCAACAGTCCATTGTTCTAAGTCTTTCCCAGTCTTATCAAGGGATTTTCCTTGTGCTATAAAGTAATCTAATGTAGACATTTTGTCTTCTTAAATCAGAAACCTGAAAAGTAAATAAATTACCTTATTTCACTTTAATGGGAGACAAGTCTATACCATAGACTTAGTCTTAGTGAAAACTTGTATGGTTTATAATACCCAATGATAACTTGAGTACCTGTGGACAACAATAACTGTATCTCAAATACTGTGGGAGACAAGCCTTACAAAGGTCTTGTATACCTTAATGTAATCAATGATCACTTGAGTACCTGTGGAAAATAATATTTCCCTTTTCCAATCACTTTGGGAGACAAGCCTTATAAAGGTCTTGTACACTTTGTTTTATAACAATAACAATCATAAAGTACTGATCTGTACTATACTATAAGTGTATTCCACTATACCTCATATGTCATATGTCAACTAAAGACATTACAAAGGACAAACAAGAAAAGACAATCTGAAAACATTTGCAGAGATCAAATTAAATTAAATAGGAGAAATGAAAAAAAAAATGATCACAGAATCCGTGATGATAACTGCAATAAGATAACAAGACAAATAACGCCACAGTGTATAAACATAAGGGTGTAAAGAACTGAAATGCAAGGAAAGATGAGACCTACAATTATACAAACAAATCAAACAAAAATAAAGAACAGAAAAAATGTTACAAATACAAATATGAAACAGTCGTCACAACTAACAAAATATTTGCAAACTATGTTGCATGCAAATTTCAATTAAGAAATTGCTCCCTATAGAACGCCAGAACAAGACCAATATCACTTGGTATTTCCTGTTCTAGTCACCTCCCATCCAGGCCCGCAAAGACATAACAATCACACATATAAACAAATAATATATAAACATAAATATATAAATCATCAATGTGTGTATCATATCATGCAATGTGTTGTAGTTGCAATGTATAGTACTGTATGCTCAGTTTTAATCAATTAGACTACCACTTTATTGAGTAATAGATTTGCATTCTAACTATTACACTGTCCAATTTTTTTGAGCACATTAGAAGATCCACCGATGAAATTTGCACTTTATGTTCAACAATGCTCTTGTATTACAGCAGGATAAACAATCACTGGTTTAGAACACTGACTGTATTGTGCCAAATGTCAACAAGTGCTGACCCAGATATTGCTACACTTGTCAGAACAGGTCAAGCTGACATTGATTGTATAGCTGTCCTACTGGTGTTGATGTGGTCAAACAAATGTTCTTGTAACTGTAAAATGTGATTCTCAACACAAGACTGCGTAGGCTGGACCCAGGGATCTGGCTCACCACTGTAAAGTTGTTTTGTCCAACACACACACACTGTAAAATGTCAGTCTATAAAGAAGTGTCAGTTGTATACTGTAAACCTTCTGTAAAGTGTGGTGTGTTCTCTTTCTTCTGTAAAGCTCCACTATCAATCACTGTAGCATGTTGTTTGTGGTGCCACTACTGTATGTGTCCATTGT
The DNA here is from genome assembly GCA_024509875.1 of Oreohelix idahoensis. Classification (NCBI taxonomy): domain Eukaryota; kingdom Metazoa; phylum Mollusca; class Gastropoda; order Stylommatophora; family Oreohelicidae; genus Oreohelix; species Oreohelix idahoensis. The sequence continues at coordinate 73,346 of JAMPIV010020369.1, forward strand.
AGTGTACAGAGTTGTTGAGATCAGGCATGCTCCAGTCTACCCAGCTGTAAATGGGTAACTCACCCTAGTCCTAAGTTAGGGAAGGCAAAGGCAGCTGTAAACAGTAGTTTCCCTCTAAGGCTCCAGGGGAAGCAGGCCCTAAACTTGGTCACTTCAACCGACGCAGGATGGTGTATATATGGGTAGAAGTGTAGAGTGTGTTTAACGCGAATGGTGTACTGTTCGTGTTCTGACCAATCTAAACACTCATTCACTTGTGTCTACAAGGCACCAATGCAGACTGCTGGAATCTTTGTTTACACAGTTTATTTGGACGCTCACACTGGGACATAACGAGTAAATCATGGGTATGTTGACATATCAATTTGCAGGCATACATAGTAGATCCTATGTCATGGCACATTCATAAATAATAGGTAGTACATCAATGGCCGCATCCCCTATCTGACTAAGCGCGTCAGTGAAGGCGGATCGGTAAGTAACTAAAGTTGCTTTATATTCACAGTTTATCATATTGTGAAACCACGATAAGGGGTTTCTATCAAAATTGAGATCTCCTTGCCACTGTCCGAATAATAAGATACATGTTCCGTTCTTTGGACAGGGATTCAAAAATACGATGACAGGAATGTAACATGGCCGCCTACCTGAGTTGTCGCTCACTCGCTCACAGGAGGATATATATATAAGCCAAAGTTAATTTGCAATACATATGCATAATTTCATAAAGTTCCTCCACACAGATCTACCGTAATCCAGTTACCTCACGTAGATATAATTACAGTATGGAGCCTGTCATCTCCGTCGATACAAACTTGACCCTAGCGTTGCGAAGCACAAAATTCCCGCTAGGCCTAACCGACCTGAGATCATCAAAACAGGGACTGGAATTACCTGGAGTCCGAATCATACATGGTACCGTACATTAGGAGAGTCTCTAACACAACTCTAGTAGAGACACAATCTCCTATAGAAGAAAAACCACTTCATAAATCATTTTTTACTGAAGAATCTACCAGCCCTGGAAAAATGCGTAACCGCCATTGTCACGGTACATCGGAACTCATCACGACTAGACAAGACAACTCCTACTTCCGCTAGAGCGGTGTAACAAGAATATAGTCCTGCCTACCCATCCAAAATATACAATATAGAACTGATTCTACTTGTACTAATAATATGTAATACATATGAATTCAGGCCATAAACATAATAAGCAAATTAATCTATTTTCTGGCCCTAAGAAATAGGTACGGACAAGGGTGTCATATCCATGCGCCGAATTAATATCAAGAACGATTACTCCTATAATCAACAGGGTAAAACAATTATGGATTATCTAGCCTTCCCCATAGACAGCATTTTCATACACAAATGAATGAATGTCTATATCTTTTCCAAATTAAATAGCCATATCGATTTTTGTAATATGTGCGTCAAAATATGCACGCAACACTTCCATAAGTCAATCCGCTAGATCCGTAGTACACTTCCATAAGTCAATCCGCTAGGTCAGTAGTACACTTCCATAAGTCAGTCCGCTAGGTCTGTAGTACACTTCTGTAAGTCAGTCCGCTAGGTCGGTAGCACACTTCTATAAGTCAGACCGCTAAGTCTGTAGCACACTTCCATAAGTCAATCCGCTAGGTCTGTAGTACACTTCTATAAGTCAGTCCGCTAGGTCTGTAGTACACTTCCATAAGTCAATCCGCTAGGTCTGTAGTACACTTCCATAAATCAATCCGCTAGGTCTGTAGTACACTTCTATAAGTCAGTCCGCTAGGTCTGTAGTACACTTCCTAAATCAGTCCGCTAGGTCAGTAGCAGATCACCCTAAGTCAATTCACACGATCAGTATCCGACTTCTTTTAAGCATTTCACTAGGTCTGTAGCAGGCTTCCTTAAGTTATCCGCTATGTTGTTGTTGTTATTTCTCTAGGACTGATGACTCCTTGGTATTAACTACACTGTAGATCTAGGCTTTTGCTGTGTCTTTTCTGCCATTCCGAAACGTGTTTAGTTGAAGTCATGAGCTCCAGTTTCTCCAGATTGGCTTGCATTTAAAGGATTGTCACATCTGGTCCCAAGCTAGGAGTAAGAAGTGTGTGGCATACTGTGCATTCCTCGCCAAGGGGGCTCTTCAACTATGCAGAGCTAAAATACTGTACTCTGGTTCTGGGCTCTCCTAAGGAATTGTTACGTCCTGCACAGACCACTTCTCAGCTTCCCCTGCCTATCACAGGGTCCATAGTGAGATCCTTCTGCATGCAATGAACCAAATCAAAGCCAAAGAATTACGCCTGGGGCTCAAGTGACTTCTCCAAGCTTAGTGTGCAATTCAGTGAGAATGTAATTAGCCTCACAGACATAGGTTCACTTCTATGTACATATATTATAGCATTGTGCATAGCTGGTGGTCATATAAAGATGACTCCAGATATGTCTCCATTGCATATCCACTAGCTATGTAGCACACTTCCATAAGTCGTTCCGCTAGGTCAGTAGCAGACTCCTTTAAGTCAATCCACAAGGTCTGTAGCCGATTTCTTTTAGACATTTCACTAGGTCTGTAGCAGACGTCCATAAGTCATTTCGGAAGGCCTAAAGCAACCTACTCTAAAATTATTCCTCCTCTGTCACGCCTTCATTCTCGGACAGAAGCAATTTTCCCTAAACCATTCACATAAACCTGTAGCAGGCCTTCGCTCTAGGACAGAAGTAAGCTTCTCTAAGTCGTAATGTTGGGTGCGTAGCGAACTGTCTTAAATCGAATCAGAAGAATTAAGTCGTAAAATTGGGTGTGTAGCGAATTTTCTTTAATCGAAACAGACGTATTAAGTCGATATGTTGGGTGTGTAGCAAACTTTCTTAAATCCACTCCATAAACAGACGTATTAATTTAAGACGAATTGACGCTGCAAGCAGCAAGCAAAGACATTATATAAAACATAGATGTAAAAATAATAAAGTCTGAAATGTCAAACTTTTTTTTTTAACGTCAATCAATAGTGTTCCGTAGACTTATAGAATCTTCAACGCACATGGAGATTAAACAATACCGTAGAGGAGGGGAAAAGGCAATACGTCTTACTGGGACGCAACACAAGAAAACAACATGCGTTACGGTCACAAAGCCTTCGTCGGGGACAAATGATTAAAAAAGAAAGTGAGAACTAAGTAAAAAACATTTTAAAATAAAATGATGATTACAAAAATACGACGAGATTCAATTTTAGAGTTAATGACAACTAAACAATAAAGTTAACGAAGGATATAAGGTATAGCTAATAAAGACAAACAATAAATTAATAAAGAATAAACATTGCGGTTAGTATATTAATGAAGACTAAACATTAACGTTAATATATTAAAGAAGACTAAACATTAAAGTTAATATATTAAAGAAGACTAAACATTAATGTTAATATATTAAAGAAGACTAAACATTAAAGTTAATATATTAATGAACACTAAACATTATAGTTAATATATAAAAGAAGACTAAACATTAAAGTTAATTTATTAATGAAGACTAAATATTAAAGATAGAATATTAATGGAGACTAAACATTAAAGTTAAAATATTAATGAAGACTGTCAGATAATTTTAGGTCGCTCTCTTGTCCACTACGGCAGTATTTTGTGACATTTGTTGTACTGACTAATTACGTGCTTTTCAGTGGTCGGCACCTCTTTCTTTATCTGCTATGTCTATTTGGTTACCCATTCCTCCCTGCTGGGAAAGCCGACAATCATGGTGGTTAACTCGGGTGTGGCCGAATCAGACTACAGGTTAACACTAAAATCGCCCCAGCGACTTTGATTAAGCATTGATAAGGCGTGCCGAGCGATAAATTACCCGTCTGTGGACAGATTACAGACAAGCACTTATCAGTCGGACACACCTGAGCGGAAATGTTATAATAGTCCGGGCAGATGTAAGAAATTATTTGTAAACATTGCCGAGAGAGGATCGGATGTTTTCATTCCAAATATCGGAGACGTGACCTTTTGCATCACGCAGAATTTTTCCTACGTGGAAATATTTGAATTACCCCACCAAAACACGCATGTTTGAAACGATTGGAACCCTGCTTAGCATCGTAACAAACAAATGCGGGGGAAGACAGGCCATACAACTGTGGTGGATTTGGTGTTATTATTTAATTTTATTTGTTTACCAAGTGAGGTCAACTGTGTAGGTCCCTGAGTTTAGTAGTTGATGGTTAAGTATTTCAGAGAACCTATCTGCTACCACCCTATGATCTCACTTGGTTCTATCTTTTTATTTATTAATTATGTGACTACGTCTAAGTGTCTAGGGTAATGAAGGTATAATGTAGTGTAAGACAAATCAATACAAATATACTTTAATTCTAATACATAAATAGGACTTGGTCAATACAACAACCACATGCAGACTAACACTCTATGATATATCTTATAGAAGTCTGTGGCTGAATGTTATGTACTAGATTATAATACAATTTATTTGCCCTGAGTCAGAATTTTCTGAGTCAGGACCAACAACAAAATGAAATTTATGGTTTTATTTACATACAATTAAATAGCACAATGGATCTTCTGTCCATATAAGGAATTAGGTTATAACATTTATTTGCCCTGAGTATATTTAGCACGACTAAAACATGTTATATTACAGTGACTACTTCCTTTCAAAAATTTAAACAATGAAATTTTGGTTTTATGTGTTGTTTTTTCGTGCATGGATTGTAATATTTGTTGTACTGACTAAAGTAAATCTCCTTCCTTTATTTATCTACAATTAAATGACACATAATTTTTTTTTTTTAAATTTTGGATTTGTTGTGCAAAATATTATGGTTTTATGCAGTTCATACCCGTTTCCAAATAAGTAATTCTTTTAATTTTGTGTTATGGTTATGGTGTACATGTAAAATGGGATGTATAGGAATTTTGATTAGTTTTTTAATTTTTTAAATATTTATTATGAAATTCTTATTATGCTCTTATCTGGTTTTTTATTTTCCACTTTTTCTGTTTTTAAATTGGTTGTCGTTGAGCTCCGTGTTTCTAAATATAATAATTTTAACATTCGATTTACCTTTTCTTGTTTTGTAAATTATTTATGTAACTTTATTTAAGTTTTCACGTTACTAACTTCCTTACCTATCTTATGTGTTATATCCATCACTTTTTCATTTGTTCAATGGTTTGTTAGACCAGTATTTTATTTTTATATAAGACGTTTGATATGTGCAGGTTAATTATAAGTAGGAATGAAAATTGAATGTTTTTTTATTTAATAAGTGAATGTAGATTGATTATGGTTTTATAATAGTATATTAATTATATACAAAAATTGACCAAATCCATAAATCAATGCAGAAAAAAACTAAAAAAGATAATAGAACAGATAAAATGAGATAAATCTAATGAACCATGCTGGTGGTAACAAGAACAGAGGGCATATATTATTGATTTATAATATTACAATATAATGCCATAAATAAATTAAACTACAATTACTACTGAATAAATTATATTAATTAACATAAATTTTATTAATATAAAATGAATTGTATGTATTTAAAATTAATAATATAAATAAATTTAACCGCCCAATCTTAATTAATTTTTTGGGTATACCCATAACTATTACAATTCCGAACAAAATTAAAAAAAAAGAAAAAAAGGCGAAGTATAGTAAACGGCTCCAAACGGCGACAACGCAATCCCCACGATAAAATTGACCAATAAATAAATTTTTTAAATATTATTTAATATGACACATATTCTTTTCCTTGGTCTATTCAATAGCCCTAATTAAGGATATAAGGACAATCTAGGGAAAGGGAGGAACTAACACCACCCATTAATAATATTAACCCCAAGAGATAACCACAATACAAAAAAAACAAAAAAACATAAAGGAACCAAAAAACACCCCACAAATAATAATATAATAGTTATTCCAAAATAAATTTAAAAATAAAAAATAAATTTAAATATAAATTAAAAAATATTAAAATAAAATAAATTTTTTAAAATCAATTAATTAATAAATACAAATAAAACAAAATATAACAAATAACGAGTCCATTAAAAAAAATATTATTAAAAAAGAGCCTACGGCGGTGGCACATGCGTGGTTTCCCACCATCAAAGTATCAGATATGTACTGTTTTTCTCCTCTATCTGATCCCCCATTATTCCAATTCTTTCCCCCTATTCTAAAATATTTTTATCTTCCTTTTTATATTTTTTCCCCTTCCTAACCCCTCAAAACCAACCTCCTTGCTCTGTTTAATTCGAAAAAATGTCTTGTGGTGTGTACTGGCGTACTGTTAAGATATACAATGGTGTTTTCCAACACAAAATCCCCAAACAGATTTTTCTTACAAAACAAAACAAAATTGTTCCTTTTTCCCAAAATAAAACCCAACTCTCCCCTTTTCCCTTTTTCAAAATAAATATACACTAACAAGGATAGACAAAATATTTTTTCTTACATTTCTCTCTTTTTCTCCTTTTTTTCCTTTTAACACATAAACAAACACATACCCACCCTTCTAAAAATTCTCTCACCTCGTTTATACTACCTAATCCATTCATCCTCTTTCTTCTTTTTCTTTCTTATTATTTGCCTTTATTTTCCGTCTCTAATCTTTCGTTATCTGTTTCTTCTTCTTATTATCCTGAGTTCTATTTATTCTTCTTTTCTTCCTTTTTTTTTTTCTTTCTTTCTTTCATATTTTCCTCTTATAAGTACGTGTCTTTTTCTCTGTATTCCTTTTTTCTATTGTTTTTTTTGGGTATTATTTAAACTCTTTTTAGTAAATCAATTTTTAAAAAAATATTATTTTATATGTTTTTTTCGTTCCTAAATAAAACATTTCTAAAAAAAACCTAACACAAAAAACCTAAAAACACAACCTAAAAAATGGAAAACCCTAAACCTCAACATTTAAAACTACAAACGTCTTACACTAACAAATCTTAACAATTCCTAATAAAAATAAAATTCCACCTACCCTCAAAAAAAAACTACTTTTCCTTACAACTCTAGGGAATAGGTGGGGGTACATGTAGGTCTTTACATGAAAAAAGGGTCGTTCTATCATCGTCCACCTGTGTCCTTTGTCTGAGGCGGTGGAAAAAAAAAAAAAAAATAGGCAGAGGAGGGAGTAAAAAAAAAGCTATACGCAGCCAGCAAAAAAATCAGCTGCTTGTTCCCTTAAAACACAGTTTCGAATGTGCAAGAGAGTCATAGCGGGGGACAAAACGAGCATATAATACAAGGGTAACCATTTTTGTAATTTTCGCCCGGACATACGCTGAGCCGGAGTTTTCGCGACACGCGCCGTCGACCCGCCCCGCGCTGAGCGAAAGCGATCGGGAGTTAGCCGTCATTTCGCGCCTACGCGGCTCCGCGGCGACGCTCGCGAAGGCCCGGCCGGTCGCCCGCGGGAGTTCTAGACGCAGGTCGAGCAGCGACCACCGCAAACATGCGAGTACTACCTGTCACGAGAGGAGGCCGCCATGAGCGCCGAGAGCGCGTGGTCAGCGCGGCCTGGAGCCGGAGGGCTCGCGTTAAGATATATTTTCTCTTTTTGCCGCCGTAGCCCCGAGATCCTTAGCCAGAGCCGGAACTCGTCGCGCGCGCCGAGTTTTTGGCGACGGGCCGTCGTGCGGCGCGCGTTCATTATCTCAGCGACGGCTCGCAGGTAGCTAAAAAATAACATTTTCTATCTTTTATAGATACTTAAAATACTTTTTATGTAATTTTCTTTTTTATCATTCTTATTTATTAATATTTTTCTTTTCTGCCCTCCCCCCCCTCCTTTCCCTCTCTCTCACCCCTTTCTAAATCACTCGGCATATCTACATTTCCCTCTAGGCAATAGCTATATGCTAGATAGAGAAAATAAAAATATCATAAAAAACAAAATTGAATCTTGGGGTAATACATAGTGCTAATTAAAAAGCACATGATGGAAAAAGTATGCAAGCAATATAAAGGGGCAACCTTGCACAAAATATCAAGTATTTCTTTTCTTTATATTAAATAAGCAATAGCATAAAATAAATTGATGGTTTTGGAAAACGCAAGCCGTTATTTTGCATATAAAGCCTAAATATATATCAACGTGTAAAACGTTAAAGAATACAACATTTAACATCAATAGACGCAGTACTCAAATTATACTTAAAGTAGCTATAACAAGCTTCCGTGAAATAACAGTCAATATGAGGCCTGAACATCAAAAGACAACACATACAACGTAGATTCTTTCTTTCTTCTTTCTCTCTTTTTCCCATGTTCATCCTATAAAAAAAACATATACCCCATAAAAAAAAATTAACAACAAATTTCCCTCTATAGTCATTTATTAATATCATATTTTAATTTTTTTTTTTAATTATTCACAGGCATAAAACATTTTTTATTTATTTATTAATTTTAAACATAACCTTGATAATTTATATTAGTGGATTAAGAAACAAATAAAAATAAATAAAAAATCCCCCCCCCCCCCCCCGCCCCCCCCCAAAAACCTCCCCCACCCCCCCCCCCCCCCCCCCCCCCCCACTAAAACATCAAGAAAACTAAGTTAATAACAAACACTTAAAAAAATTCTAACTTTTAAAAATACCTTCTATGAGTGAATGTGTGGCTTGTTGCTGTATAATTGTAACAATTCAAATTTTTTTTTTTAATTTAAAAACCAAATAAAAAAAAAAAAAAAAAAAAAAATATATGCATATATAAAAAAAACAAAAAATTAAAAAAATAAAAACAAAATATGAAACAAAAGCAACCAAAAAAAAAAAAATAAATAAATTTCTAAATAAATACCAAAATATGTTTTTTTCTGATTGTATAGTAAAAAAATATTTTTATTGTTTTTTAATTTTTTTTTTTTTTCTTTTTTTTTTCTTATTCTTATTCATTTATTTTTATTTAATATAATATATATGATTATTCTTCATTATAAGAAAAAAAAATTTTATATTCTTTCTTTGTCTTAAATTTCTTATTCTACTTTAATTTAATAATGGGCTGTGGTTTTAAAGAAAAAAAAAACTTCAAACAAACTAAAACTCTTAAAGTAAAAATAATCTTTAACTAAGAACGAAATAATTCTCTTCTTCTTTATATCTTAAAACAAAAAAAAAAATGAAAACATTAATCATCTTCTCCTCACATATTACTGAAAAGAAATTTATTATTAAAATAAAAAAAAACCATTAAATAAAATCTAATCAAAAAACAAAACTTTAAATAAAAATCTTCTCCTCTTCTTTTCTTTTTTTTAATTAAAAAAAAAAATTAATAATAGCTAATATAAAATCATAAAAATAAATTAATAACAATCAAAAAAAATAATTAAATTCCTTCTTCAAAAAATAAATATCTAAAAGAAAATAAAAAACAAAATAAAAACAAATAATAGACAATTAATAAAAACTAAATAAATATAATAACAAATTATACAAGAGCACAGGGAACTAAAATATAAACAAATCATTCTTTATAAATATTTAAATAAAAGTATAAATTCTCATCATCCCCTTTTAATAATTTTAAATTTTTCATTTAAATATTTTGCATTAAAATTTATATATAAATTTTTAATATCATTTATATTAATTTATGTTGTATTGTATTATTTCTTATATATATATCTTAGTATATCCCTAATTATTTAAATCTTAAATTCATTAATTTATCATATATGGATTTGTGTTTAACGAATGCTTTTCAACAGCGTGTTCCTTCTTTTTTTTTTTTTTTTAATTTATTGATTTTTATATTTTTTTTTTCTTTTTTTACATTATTTTTATTTTTTAAATTTTTTTTTTTTATTTTTTTTAGCGACGTGGCTCAACTTTCAAGGTTTGATTTTTTCTCTTGTATGTTTGTTTATTGTTAATTCTCTTCTCTGATCGTTTATTATCTTATTACCTGTTCATATACGTAACACTGTACTATTGTTCAACAAGAAATGGGTGTTGTGGATGGAACAACATCTATATTTTTATGTATTGTTAGTAAAATACGTGGAAATGAATTGAGTGCCAACACAAGGGCACTTATCTTTATGTTGTAAGTAGTTACGATGCTGACAATCTCCTATATTTCAAGGGTTGATTCGTGGCAGACAGCGTGTGCCAGCAAAGTTTCAATCGAATGACCAATCTGACACAGTTCCTGGTGCAGTGTGGAAGACAGCGTGTTCCAGCAAAATTTTTAATTTCTCTCACAAAGATAAATACACCAGGGTTCTGGCACTAGCGTAGTACCAGAACAAAACACTGAAACAAGGTTATGATTCTTTATAACACATCTACAATATCATTCCACAAGTAATACATGATATAATTCAATAAAAAGAAAAGGGTCAGATCACTCTGACCACCCCATTTCAACCATTTTCACCGGAGATAACAACTCATACCAGTGCTCCTATTCTTCTCCCTAATGGCTACAACGCCTCTGTCACTTTGACAATGATCCTCTCCCATAGGATAATGTGGGTTAGCCTTCCCACTGGTAACTGTGGAAATCATTTTAAGTTACACAATTCATGTCAGTTGTACTGCGTGTAAGCAACACCACAGGCCATGCATAAGTCTGCTAGGGGACCCATGTACTTAGTCGCAAAACATTCCCAATAAAGCAGTATCTCATACACCAAATTTTTTTTAATAACAAGGTTAATAAATTCGTTCTTACCACAGTTCAATGAAAATATCACAAACATACGTTGACTGGCATCAGCATTAATATATCTTTAAGTTTAACTTTGCCCCTGTTCAGACTGCCAAGGTTTTTTCCTTCTTAGCACTACTGTTCTCAACGCAGCTTGCACATTAACAATTTTGTGTCAAATGGCAACCAGCCCTGAAAGCTTTTTGCCAATATCCCTAGACCGGCCCAATCACAGCGAGGGTCTAGCTATTCAATTCAAATTTAAAAAAATAAAACTCCAAACATATTAGGAGTGAGTCTGCCAAATATATTTAGCTTTCTGCCTAACCAATAACCTCCTTCCTATCATCCTATACCAACCAATCGGATTTGAATCACTCTAATGCCTCTTTTTTAATATTGCGTCCCCAAATAATGTTAAAAATAGAATGAGCAAAAACAACAGTCTTATCGTTCGTAGATATATAGTATTATTTCAATATCTTGGGTAATAATTGGGCTACTGTGTTTATTAAAACATATTATTGCTCAGGAGACACTAAGCTATCCTTACATATGATTTTTATGGCCATATTAATTGTCGTTTAGATTTTCAGTTTTGTCACTGTTAATCGTCAATTATAACTTTTTCACAAGTCGGCCATTTTCCCCCTCTCCTCTAGCATTTTTATTCAAAATAAAACAACTTGTTTGGGTTACGTCAGAAATACACTACTAAGCATGAAATGAGAACTGACTGTGTGTGTGTATATACCTTCTGGCGTCCCCCACCGCGTGGATATATGCATGGAACGGCAGGTCGAGCGAGGAGGGGTTATGCAAGGCGGCGTTAATCTTTGCGTTAATACTTGCCGCAGTTTCGTGCCGCAGATCGGGAAATTGTCCGGATTGCTACAATTTGTGGCGTTAAAAAGTTAAAATACTACGTTAATTCAGAGCAGCAGTTTTCGTGCCGCAGATCGGTCAAAACGTTAATTGTTAGTCTCAAGGACGAAACTAGGAAAGCTCGTTAGATTTTTACGGCGGGATCATTTTCTAAGCCTTACCACTGCACAAAATTGAGCGCCCTGCTGGCGTAGAAGACGAAGAGAGGCATACACAACCGGGCGGGTTTAATTATTATTATAGGAGCAAAATCTTACTGAATTTAGCAATTATCTCACAGATTTCGCTACACACCTCCCCTCCTAAAACATGCATTCATTGCAGGTTATAATCTGTTTGATAACTTAGCGCAAATGAAGTCTTACGCGTTTTTCTGATTTTCATCATAAGGACGTCTACTTAAAAAGTCGGTACCCACGTTCTGAGAGCCGGGAATATATTTAATCGTAAATGAATAAGGCTGTAATAGCAATGACCATCTTAATAACCTGGCATTTTCATGCTTTGCCTGTGACAAAAATACTAGTGGTTGTTGATCTGTTTGGACCACAAATGTCCTACCATACAGATAGATCTGGAATTTTTTTATAGCCCAGATTAACGCCAGACATTCCTTTTCACTTGTTGAATTGTTTTTCTCCGCTGTGTTCAACTTGCGGCTTGAATAAGCGACTGGGTTCAATTCTCCATCGTGTGAGGAGGACCTTTGCAACAATGTGGCCCGTAAGCCTACATTGCTTGCGTCACTTCTCACGACAAATTCTTGATTCAAGTCAGGCAATTTCAATACCGGCCTGCTTGTGAGTTTTTCCTTTAACTCCTAGGATGCAAATTCGCACTGTGCTGAACAATTAATTGTATCAGGTTGTCCCTTACGAGTTAAATCCGTCAGAGGAGCACATATAGAGTTAAAATGTTTAATGTACTTTTGGTAAAAACCACACAACGACACAAAAGATCGCACATCTTTCTTTGTTTGTGGCCTAGGTGCTCTTTTCAATTTCTCCAGGTTCTTGGGGTCAGGGGTCATGCTACCCTGATGTACGGTATGTCCCAAGAATTCCAACTCTTTACATCCAATGCAACATTTGGTTGGTCTAGCAGTCAAGTTAGCTTCTCTGAGTCTATCACACAGCATATTCAAAGAGTTAACGTGGTCCTCAAATGTTTCAGTAGCGATGAGAATATTATCCATAAAATTCGAGATGCATGGATTTTTCAGGGGATCCAACAATTTTCGCATCATCCTAGACAACACACTCGTGGCATTCTTCAACCCAAACGGCAACATGTTGAATTCATAATGGCCTTCCGAGGCGCTAAAGGCTAAATAAGGTCGAACCTCAGGCTTTACTGGAATTTGATAATAGCCTTTGCTAAGATCCACCTTAGAAAAATATTTTGCCCTGTTCAACCTGGCAAATAGTTGATTTGTATCAGGTAATGGATTCACCTGACCTTCTGTGACAGCATTCAGTTTCCTGTAATCTATGCACAGTCTATGTTCCCCAGATGGTTTTTGCAACAAAACCACACTGGAGCTATAAGGAGATTCACTGTGAGAAATAATCCCTTCTTGTAACAAATAATCTATCTCCTCTTTTAAAGCTTTTTTGTTTAGCGAACGGAATAGAATAGGGACTCATACAGATGGGTGTTGGTTCTAGTAGTTTCATATCATATTCCAACAAATTTGTGTGCCCCGGCTTATCCGTTAACACGTCTGTATGTTTCTCTAGGACCTTTTGAATCTTCTCCCTCTGTCCTTTTGTCAGGTGATTACTGATCTTCACCTGTGCAAACGTTTCACTGGTTTTCAGTGGATATTCAAAAGAGGTGAGAGGGTCATTTTTCATTTCGGTTGTGATAGACAAGGCCATTAAGTGTGTTCCTTCCTGGATTTGCCTGTCTAGATATTTCTTCAGAAGGTTCACATGATAGACTTTTTCCTTTCCCTTCTTGTCTATCTTATAGTTTGTTTTGGATACCTTTTCCAAAACTGTATATGGACCTTGCCATCCGATTTGAAGTTTATTATTACTGCCGGGTAATAGAAGAAGCACCTTCTCCCCTACAGCAAGATCCCTATCCTTCGCTTTCTTATTATAATTGTAGCAAAATATGCGAGAATAAACGCTCAATTCAATATGATTTAGTCATAAAACGATAATAAATACATTAGCCCGCATGTGTCTGACGGTTGGCATCTTCGAAGCCAGCAGCGCTGCTTTTTGCACAGTTCTAAGCCTATAGAACGATTTCACGGAAAAAGTCTGACACGTTTTAGTTTCGTTTTCGACAAACACTACTATATTTAACTTTTGCCCAATCTGCTGCATACACTTTGTAGTCTAGCCTTACAATTAAATATTGGCGGAAGTATACCGCAATATAGCTATCTGAAGTAACACTTTCTGTCAACTTTGTAGCAAAATCAGTAGTAATCCTTACATTTTTTGGTAGTATTACAAGATACAATGCTAACTAGAAACGCAAATTATTAACCCGCCCCGTCTACACCCCGCTTCAATGACACAGTCTGCAACGCATATATTCACACTGCGGAAAAGCCAGCCAAGGCATAACCACGCAGACAGTTTTATTTCCTCCTAGTGGTAGCATTTCTGATGTAACTAAAACAAGTAGTTATTTGAAAAAAATACATGCTCGCAAGACGAAGGAGAGGAAAGATGGCGGACTTGTGTAAAATTTTATTTGACGATGGACGATGACATAAATTGGAAATTTAAAACCATTATGAAGTTCCCCATAAGAATTATATGGTAGTATGACGTAAAGTTAGCTGAGTAAGAATGTACTTTAAAATATATGATAGTCCCAGTATTAGATAAGTTATTGAAGAAATACTAATATCTAAGAACACACGACCAGACACACTGGCGTTCCTGCTCATTTTTTTTTTGGTAACGTTAGGGGGGCGCGAGCTGGAAAAAGAGGCAGGGAGGTACATTCAAAATTCGCTTGGGGTGAACAGAGTATGAATGGGAAAGGGGAACGGTAGGAGAAATGTAATCCTAAACGTGATATCTTTTGTATTGGGCATGACTAGAGCAGACGGGCCAATCGACCACCAGTTATTCAAAATTGTTTTGGGTTTTTCATTCAAACTGCATTTGAATTCAAGTAGTAGAACGGTACCATTGGCTAGTGCTGGTAGATATTAGCAAAAGGCTTTGATTATTCATTGCCAGTTGAACTAAAATTTGTATACAGATACGCTGAAAAACAGCTGTGTTAATTTTAAACTTAAATAAAGAATAACTTCACAGTCTGTGCAGTTCGGAGGAAGCTGAGGCCATTTCTTCACCAAATCAGAGTCATTTGTTTATATATTTTTTGATTGTGAGGGTCTATGTTCCTGTTGCCGGCTGGTGACAGGAAACCTGCTGAGTGCTTATAAACGCCAACCAGTCTCCAACCAGACTTATATGCTGTCGAATATCCAGTAGGAGCTTTGGCGAGTGTTGAACTTGAAATTTCTGCACCTACCCATTGAATTATCTTACAACAAGGACTCCCAGGTGAAGAGTAAAACATCTGGGGCATCTCTGACATTTTCTTGTGTTTCAAAATATTACACAGGAATTTTATGGGGGTAGGATGAACTACAGCCCTCATATACAGTGACTCTCCCAGTAGATAACTAAAGTGAGCTCTGTAATATTTCATCCAGGAAGGACATTTATAAATTAGATAACTACAGTGAACTAATTTAATATTTCATACAGGAAGGACATTTATAACTACATAATAACTTTTAGTTATTGGGCAGATTGTCCCAACATTTTTAATTGTTCTATTCTGTAAACTATCTTGTCCTTATTTTCAAAGACCTGTCCACAAGCTATGAATGGACAGGCAAAATAAATTGTAAATATTTGTTCAAAGAAAAACTTAACGGCTAGTTATTAACTTCTTTAATAGAAACTTAAAGTGTTTGTTGTGTACCATCATTCATTTCTCCCCTAGACACTAGGTACACCATACACTAGAGACAGAAGATTGACCGTGTGAGACCTAGGGAGGTAGCGTTAGGTTCTCTGCACATAATTCATCATCATCATCTATAGAGTCAGAGACCTACATGTGCTTGACCTCACACGGTTATAGCAGACACCTTTTCATTCTTTTAGGATACCATCATAACCTCCCCAGCAAAATCAACTTTGCTACAATAATAAGCAGCATGCTTTTTCCTGGCTTGTCTCAAATTATCATTTGCCAGTTTCCAACTTGTTTTTAAACGAGTGGTCAGTTCGTTCACATATTGATAGGATGAGGTAACAGTCTCTTCTGCCTTCTCATCGGTCCACGTCCTTAACAAGGTTACTTATGGACCTGTAATTGCCAACTAATTTTCATAATACAGGTAATTCCTGTTTTTGGAAGCCTTGTATTGAGGACGTTTCTTCCATGTATCATCACTCACAAATCTTCCACTACCAATTCTTTTCCTGGGGTTGTCTCCCCTCAGGTTCAACTTCAAATTGAGAGAACTTCGCTCTTTTTTATCTTCCTCCAGTTCACATAATTCCGACCGAGGGAGTGTCGGCTTATTCTGGGGTAGAATCACTCTTTGTACTCGCCGCATAGTGGCCATTCTAACACATTCAAGTAAAGACTGTGTGTGAAAAGGGGGTTCCCATTCCACTTTGTCTACTTTAATATAATTATTTTTCCTTCCAGGCCTAAGTTTGCCCCGTGGCGTGTCTAGGTCCTGATCATTTTCCCCACTGGTCGGTGTTCCCTCATGAAATATGCCGCAGGCTTCCACAAAATTTTCAATAACTATCTTTACATCTGGCCAATAATATTTTTGAGAAACCTTTTGGCAGATGGTACCTACTTTCTCGTGGTCCCCATCTTTTCCAACATGTAAACGCCTTATTACGTCTGCCCTAAACATCTTGGGAAGTACCAGTTGTCCGTGACCATTTGAACCAGTTCCGGCCTTCCTATAAAACAATTTATTCTTCATATAAAATTCTCCTTTATTAGGAGGGTGTGACATTTTTGGAGTTTCTTAAAACACGGCTTCAGTGACCTATCTTCAGCCTGTGCCTTCCTCATCTCCTCTGGATGAGTATTTATAGGTTCATCTTCTTCCTTCTTCGACTGTGACCTGGTCTGCACTGTGACCATCATCACAGGTCTCTTGGGAGTCCCCAAGAAGACATAACGACACCCCAATATCAGAGGGTAGATGGGTTCGTTAATCACTGCTGCTTTGATTACTCCTTCCACATAGCGAGTTTTCACAGTTATCCTTGCTATGGGAAGTGTCATGGAGGCTACATCCTTAGTCGCCCCTTGTATCTCCACTGTTTCTGTGGTATACTGATCTGGGTTCACTAGGTGAGAACTCACGACTGAATCAAAATCTAAACCTGTATCATACAGGCACCTAATGGTGACACCGTTACATACAACATCCTCACAAACTGGGGGGTGATAAGGTTCCTGCTGTCCAGCGGGTTTGTCCTTTAATCCTTGGTTCCCCGTTTTCATTGCAGCAAAGTTAGAATGTTTCCTATTACATACTTTGGTGTCATGATTATTCTTCTTGCACCACTTACACCATAACTTTCCTTGATTTAAAGGTTTTCTTTCATCATATCTTCGGTCATTGAAGTGTGTTTTTTTCACGATAATCGACTCTTGGCCTATCAAAGTTGGGTTTACCTTTGTTAACTTGATCTCTATGGTCAAACTTATTTTGGTTATGAGGGGCCTTATTTTGTTCTACAGGTTTCTTTCTAGTGCCAGCTACCTCTGCCTGGGCCGCCTGCTACCTCTCAGCGACATTAAGTAACTCACCCAGCCTCTCTGCACCCTGTTCCATGAGAAACTTTCTCAAGTCTGGAGCCATGGACTCTCTCAATTGCTCAATAGGGATCATTTCTTTAAAATCTTGGGTTTTCCCCAGAGCAGTCCATTTCTCCAAGTACGTCTCTAAACGTGCAGAGAACTGGTGATAGGTCTCACCCGACAGTAGCTTGGCATTTCTAAACTTCTTACGGTAAAATTCACCATTCTTTTCGTATCTTAACAAAAGAGTCTGCTTTAATATGTCATAATTGTCTTGGTCATCCCTGCTCATTTTTGAGAAAACTTCATAAGCTGTTCCCCTAAGACCTTGGGATAATTTCAGGATCCATCTTTCCTTTTCTAGCCCATAAGTTGTAGCTAATACCTCATACCTACTTAAATATGATTCAATATCATCATCTCTCTCAACAAAATAATCTAGGTGGAGCTCCATGGCTGAGTTGGAGGCCCCCTGACAAGCAGTAGCATCAGAGGTAGAGGGGCTGTGACCATTTTCAGGAGCATGACCTTGAATTTCCAACTTCCGTAGTCGTAACTCGTGCTCCCTCTGTAATCTTTTATCTTCTGCTTCCCTTTCTAATCTTTTTTCTTCTGCTTCCCTTTGCAGTCGTTTTTCTTCTGCTTCCCTTTGCAGTCGTTTTTCTTCTGCTTCAATTTTTCTCTCCTCAAATTGGAGCCTCTTAATCTCAGCCTCTCTATCAGCCTCTAAGGCCCTGGCCTCCTTGTCAGCCTCGATTTGTAAACGTTTAATTTCTTTATCTGCTTCAATTTGTAATCTCTTATCTTCAGCTACTCTATCTAACTCTAATTTCCTTTCTGCGGCTAACTTCCTATCTTCTCTATCAATATACTTGTCACATTCTGAGGTGACATAGTCAATCAAGACTTGACCCTCCATCTTCATATCTCTGGCAGTCTGCACAGCAGCAGATCTGAACTTAGCCAAGTCAGCCATATTATATCAAGCAACGTCAACAATATACTAAGGTAACTTAACAACGCTGACTAAACAACAACTATAAGCACTAACAGTTCATCCACTATTTAAATTCCTCCAAAGAATACTTTTAATTTTATTTTATGAAATTCCTATACATGTATATGGAGAAATTTAAAATCCCGGAAGCAATCTACCCAATATAGCTGGTGCTATGACAAATTCAAATCCCGGGAGCGAGACCCCAATATATGTGGTGGATTTGGTGTTATTATTTAATTTTATTTGTTTACCAAGTGAGGTCAGCTGTGTAGGTCCCTGAGTTTAGTAGTTGATGGTTAAGTATTTCAGAGAACCTATCTGCTACCACCCTATGATCTCACTTGGTTCTATCTTTTTATTTATTAATTATGTGACTACGTCTAAGTGTCTAGGGTAATGAAGGTATAATGTAGTGTAAGACAAATCAATACAAATACACTTTAATTCTAATACACAAATAGGACTGGGTCAATACAACAACCACATACAGACTAACACTCTATGATATATCTTATAGAAATCTGTGGCTGAATGTTATGTACTAGATTATAATACAATTTATTTGCCCTGAGTTTATGGTTTATGAAATTTATGGTTTTATTTACATACAACTAAATAGCACAATGGATCTTCTGTCAATATAAGGAACTATTACAACACAATTATATTTAGGTATTTCTATATGCTACGTTAACACTGGTAACTAATGGTCAGGATGGGTGTTCTCATCATCCCCTTTCTTTTCTTTTTCTCTTGTGGAATGTGTGGTGGGTTTGATGTTAATACAGTTTGTTGTTAAGAAATCTTAGTGTACTGAATGAGGTCAGCTGTGAATGTCCCTGAATATAATAAATATTAGAGTAAATTTCCAGGGCACCTTTCTACTACCACCACTATGATCTCATTCAGACTTATTCTAGATAGAATGTAAGATGACTATGTTTTAGTGTCTAGGGTTATGAAATGTTAGTGTAAGGTTGCATTAACCCACTAAACATATAAACAATTACACAAATTATTTTATTATCTAATACAAAACAACAGTACCAAGACAATCACATACGAACTACACTTTAAAAGACTATCTTTAGTAAGTCAGTGGTTGAAACTTTGATAAAATTAATGTTTTTCGATTTATTGTTCTGAATCTGATTTATTTGGAATCAGGACTGACAATCAAAGTGAAATCATAGAAATTGATTACATTAATCAATTTACACAATGGGTCTTCTGACCATAATACACATATTATTATATAATGGTGTAGTTGTATTGTCTAACTGAGGTGACTTCTAGTATACACTGGTTGATTTTTTACTATCATCATCTCTGCATGTTGTTTGTAAGTTTTTAGAGACACTGATGGAATGTTTATATCACTATTCCCAGTCTCTTATTTTAATATAATGTTAGTTGAGCGATCAGGTGCCGAAACATGCACCTATCTTTGTAATATGATGTAGGAATCTTCCTGCACTTCGCTGAACGACAACCTTCAGCTCCCACTTCTTCAAGAATGATGGTGGTTTACAGTTGTCTCCGAAAAAGGCAAGACTGTGGCATGAATATATCGGCCCACTGTAGTCTGGCACCAGTTATTGACAGCAACCACAACCCTCTAAAATCAGAAGGATATGCCTCCTTCGTAATCAACAGCCTACAGTAATATTCAACAACCAGTACACATTACAAACAAACATGCAAGATCAGCTCTTTACGACAATCCCTTTCACCAGTTTCTTTTGATGTGACCAGGTATACCAGTATTCCTCTCCCCTAATAGTTACAACGCCTCTGCAATTCCAGCAATAATCTGTTGTCCATACAATAGGATAGGTATTATGCTCCTGATGATAATCCTATATAATTTAGTTGGTCTACACCTCTCTGATATCTTTCATATGCTGGATCAATCTCTAGACTCTGTTTTGAGTCTGCCATAGACTCACTTACTTACAGTCGTATGTTAGTATTTCACATTCAAATTTTATTTTAAATAAAATGTTAAGAAAATCAATCTTACCACAGATGCAAGGAAATAACACAAGTAAACGATGACTATGCAATATGGCGCATTTTCGATCTGCCCTATGTCCAGGCTTTTCCTATGTTAGAAAATTTCTCCGCCTGCTCTCATCGATCTTGCTTTGCACAAAATTTACTTGAAATGGCAGTGAACAGTCCCCGTTTCGTACCAGTATCTACTGCTTTGTCCAATGGGACCATGTTTACATTTATTTTTGAATCTATCGTTTCAAATAACAACTCCCAATATGTTTCCAAGGCAAATATATTGTTAGTTTTAGGTCAATCAATCATACTTCGCCTTCCTTTAAAATCCACCCAATCAAATATCCCGTACCTTTTAACCTCATTTACCCAAAGTCGTTTTTTAAAAACATGCCATAAAAAATTATAAGCAGGCATGATCTTTACTTGACAGTCTGGTCGGGTCCACTATAGTATTATGGCTATAATTAGTTAATTAATGGACTATGTGCGTAACTATTACCATATTCTTTGTCAACAAGTCCTAAGGTACACGAATATACAATTTATATGGGACTAGTTGGCTTGGTTCAGAAGTACACAGTTTTTTTTTTAAGTTAGTGTTTTTTTTTATTTTTAGTCTACTACACGTTCAATTCTTTTCCATGTGCTGTCTTCTCTATTTACGTGATAATTACGTCCTTTGAAATAAGAGCTAAGGTTGTTTTTGTGACACGAATTGTCTGCATGTTCTAACTTTTTCCTCGTATTTTGGGGAAACCCCTAAGGCAAGGCTTGCCCCTGTGCTAGTATTGGCTTTTAGTTTAAAATCAATGCGAAACGAATTTGCATTTCATCTATCCTTTCCCCTCCTCGTTCCACAATGCATTTTTAGGCACAATTTTCTTAGAACTAGGAAAAGTGATTATGTCAAGGACGAATTTGAAAAATTTGGGTACCGTTTTGTTCGGCTATTCGTTAGCAAATAATCTGAAGGCATAGGCGATGCCAACAGTTCTAGCAGAAAATTCTTTTATACTTTCTTATTTTGCCGTTATGCCCTATATTGTTATATATTAATTTAGATATTGTATTTAGAAATTCACTACACATGTCCCCCTTTTAGAACAGACGATCATATGTCAGTTCCTATTTCTAAATACACATAGATGAGTTTACTATCTATGCCTGATGACTACTCTGATGTTCGTCGTACGGATGTCTGCTTAAAAAATCAGCTCCCACATTAGTTTTTTCCGGGAATGTACTCTATGGTAAAGTGGAATGGCTGTAAGAGCTAAAGACCAGCGCAATAGCCTAGCATTTTCATGCCTTGCTTGTGACAGACGCACGAGTGGTTTATGATCTGTCTGGATCCTAAATGATTGTCCATAGAGATAAATCTGGAACTTTTTTATACCCCAGATGACAGCGAGACATTCGTTTTCACTTGTTGAATATTTTTGTTCTGCTGTATTCAACTTACGGCTAGCATAAGCAACTGGGGTAATTCCCCATCAAGTGAATTTGACCGTTGTAATAGATCTGCGTCCAAACCGATATTACTCGCATCCGTTCTCAGAATGAATTCTTGACTTAAGTGAGGTAATTTCAAAATAGGCCTGCTTGTGAGCTTTTCTTTCAATTCTTGGTATGCTAATTCACATTGCGCTGTCCAAATAATTCTATCAGGATTTCCTTTGCGCGTTAAATCAGTCAATGGAGCACATATGGAGTTAAAGTTTTTGATATACTTTTGGTAAAAACCACATAATGAGACAAAAGATCGCACATCTTTTTTTGTTTGTGGTCTTGGTGCTCTTTTAATTTCTCCAGGTTCTTGGGGTCAGGGGTCATGTTTCCCTGATGTATTGTGTGGCCCAAGAATTCCAGCTCTTTACATCCAACACAGCATTTCGTCGGTCTAGCTGTCAAATTTGTCTCTCTCAATCGATCAAACAACATATTCAGAGAGTTAATGTGTTCCTCAAATGTTTCTGTTGTTATGAGAATATCATCCATGAAGTTGGTGATGCATGGATTCTTCAGGGGATCCAGTAACTTTCTCATCATCCTCGAAAACACACTCGGTGCATTTTTCAGCCCGAATGGCAACATATTAAATTCATAATGTCCTTCCGAGGTGCTAAAGGCTAAATAAGGTTTTACCTCCGGCTTTACTGGAATCTGATAGTAGCCTTTGCTCAGATCCACTTTAGAGAAATATTTAGCTCTATTCAGCCTGGCAAACAGCTGATTTGTATCAGGTAATGGATCCACCTGACCTTCTGTGACAGCATTCAGTTTCCTGTAATCTATACACAGCCTGTGTTCTCCAGAGGGTTTTCTTAACAGAACCACACTGGAACTGTAGGGAGATTCACTGTGCGAGATAATCCCTTCTCTCAACAGATAATCTATCTCCTCCCTTAAAGCTTTTTCCTTAGCGAACGGAATCGAATAGGCTTTCATACAGATTGGTGTTGGGTCTATGAGTTTCATATCATACTCCAATAAATTTGTATGCCCCGGACGGTCTGTTAACACATCTGTATGATTATTCAGAACCTGTTGAACTTTCTCCCTCTGAATTTCCGTTAAATGTGTGCTGATTTTTACCTGTGCGACGGTTTCACGGGGATGTAAAGGATATTCATGAGAAGTGAGTGGTTCCTTTTTCATCTCCATTGCAACAGACAAGGTCAGTAGGTGTGTCTCTTCCTGGTTTTCTCTGTTCAGATATTTCTTCAGGAGATTCACATGATAGATTTTCTCTTTCCCCTTCTTATCTATCTTATAATTTGTTCTAGACACCTTCTCTAGAACTGTATATGGACCTTGCCATCCAATTTGCAATTTATTCTGGCTGCCGGGCAGTAGCTCTCCCACAGATAATTCTCGATCCTTCGCTTTCTTATTGTAATAGGCAGCATGCTTTTTCCTGGCTTGTCTCAAATTTTCATTGGCAAGTTTCCACCCAGTTTTTAGACGAGTGGTCAGCTCGTTCACATATTGATATGATGAGGTAATATTTTCTTCTGCCTTTTCATCGGTCCAGGTCCTTAACAAGGTTACATATGGACTTTTAATTTTTCTGACATAGTTTTCATAATATTGGAAGCCTTGTTTTGAGGACATTTCTTCCTCTTGTCATCATATAAGAATCTTCCACTACCAATTTTTTTCTTGGGGTTTTCTTCCCACTTTAAATTCCTTGTGAGAGATCTTCTCTCTCTTTTATCTTCCTCCAGTTTACATAAGTCCGACTGAGGGATTTTCGGCTTATTCTGGGGTAAGACATCTCTTTGTACTCGCTGCATAGTGGCCATAGTAAAACACTCGAGTGAAGACTGTCTGTGAAAAGGGGGCTTCCATTCCACTTTTTCCACTTTATTAATTTTATTTTTCTTTACATTGTCAGGCCTAAGTTTGCCCCGTGGCGTGTCTAGGTCCTGATCAATTCTCCCACTTGTGGGTGTTCCCTCATGTAGTATGCTACATCTTTCTACAAAATTCTCAATGTCAAACATTTCGTCTGGCCAATAATAATTTTGAGCCACCTTTTGGATGATGGTACCTATTTTCTCATGGTCCTCATCTTTTCCAACATGTAGGCTCCTTATCACATCTGCCCTATATGCCTTTGGAAGAACCAACTGTCCGTGACCAGTGGATCCAGTTCCAGCCTTCCTGTAATCAATTTGTTTTTTATATAGAAATCTCCCTTGCCTGGAGGTGTATGACATTTGGGCAATTTCTTATAACAAGGCTTGAGGGTCTTATCCCCAGCCTGCGCCTTCCTCATCTCATCTGGATGGGTATTATTTTCCTCCTCTTGTTTAGGAGTCGACCTGACCTTAAGCGTGGCCATATATGCAGGTCTCTTTTTACACACTTCGGTGTTATGGTTGTCCATCCGACACCAACTACAATACTTCTTTCCTTGGTTAAAGGGTTTTCTATCATTATATTTCCTTTCATTGAATTGTGAGGTTTTATTATTATAGTCATTGCGTGGCCTATCAAACTGGTGCTTACCTTTGTTCTGGTCTCTATGGTCAAACTTATTAAAGTTTTGAGGTGCCTTAAAATTGTCTACCTGTTTCTTTTTATTTCCAACTACCTCTGCTTGGGCTGCCTGATACCTCTTAGCGACATTGAGTAACTCACCCAGCCTCTCTGCACCTTGTTCCATGAGAAACTTTCTCATGTCTGGAGCCATGGACTCTCTTAGCTGCTCAATAAGGATCATTTCCTTAAGATCTTGGGTTTTCCCCAGAGCAGTCCATTTCTCCAAGTAGGTCTCTAACCGTGCAGAGAACTGGTGATAAGTCTCACCCGACAGTAGTTTGGCATTCCTAAATTTTTTTCTATAAAATTCCCCATTCTTTTCATATCTTAACAAAAGAGCCTGCTTTAGCATGTCATAATTGTCCTGATCATCCCTGCTCATCTTGGCAAAAACTTCATAAGCTGTACCACGAAGCCCTTGTGATAACTTTAGGCTCCACCTTTCTCTCTCTCTAAACCATATGTGGTAGCCAAAAGTTCATATCTATTTAGGTAACTTTCTATGTCATCGTCTTTCTCAACAAAATGGTCTAAATGAAAACTCATAGCTGAGGTTGAGGCTCCCTGACTAGCAGTAGCATCTGAGGCAAAGGGACTGTCACCATTTTCAGGAGCATGGCCTTGAAATTCTAACTCCCTTAGTCGTAACTCATGTTCCCTTTGTAATCTCTTCTCCTCCTTTTCTGCTTCCCTTTCTGCAGCCTGTCTCCTTTCTTCTCTTTCTGTAGCTAATCTCTTTTCTTCTCTTTCTGTAGCTAATCTCTTTTCTTCTCTTTCTGCAGCTAGTCTCTTTTCTTCTGCTTCTCTTTCTGCAGCTAGTCTCTTTTCTTCTCTTTCTGCAGCTAATCTCTTTTCTTCTGTCTCCAATGCCCTAGCCTCCTTGTCAGCCTCAATCTGCAGCCTCTTAATTTCTTTTTTCAGCCTTTAACTTTCTTTCAGCCTCTTTTTCTAATCTTTTTTCTTCGCGTTCAATAAATTTGTCACATTCAGTTGTGACATAAGCAATCATAATTTGCTCCTCCATTCCCAATTCTTTAGCAGCCTGCACAGCAGCAGATCGAAACTTCGCCAGATTAGCCATTTTGTACTTGGCAAACCTTTAAAATTTCTAACTAGACAAATTTCTAATTATAACTAACAATTTCTAATTATAACTAAGAACAACCACAGGCACTGATAGCTCAACCACTATTTAATTTCTCCAAAAGGAATGCTTTTAGTTTTATACTATCTGAGATTCCTAATATAATTGATAATATTATAAGAATTTAAAATCACAGAAGCAAACTACCCAATATAGCTGGTGTTATGAAAAGTTCAATCCCCAGGAGCGATACCCCAATATATGTGGTGGGTTTGATGTTAATACAGTTTGTTGTTAAGAAATCTTAGTGTACTGAATGAGGTCAGCTGTGAATGTCCCTGAATATAATAAATATTAGAGTAAATTTCCAGGGCACCTTTCTACTACCACCACTATGATCTCATTCAGACTTATTCTAGATAGAATGTAAGATGACTACGTTTAGTGTCTAGGGTTATGAAATGTTAGTGTAAGGTTGCATTAACCCACTAAACATATAAACAATTACACAAATTATTTTATTATCTAATACAACACAACAGTACCACGACAATCACATACGAACTACACTTTAAAAGACTATCTTTAGTAAGTCAGTGGTTGAAAGTTTGATAAAATTAATGTTTTTCGATTTATTGTTCTGAATCTGATTTATTTGGAATCAGGACTGACAATCAAAGTGAAATCATAGAAATTAATTACATTAATCAATTTACACAATGGGTCTTCTGACCATAATACACATATTATTATATAATGGTGTAGTTGTATTGTCTAACTGAGGTGACTTCTAGTATACACTGGTTGATTTTTTACTATCATCATCTCTGCATGTTGTTTGTAAGTTTTTATGGACACTGATGGAATGTTTATATCACTATTCCCAGTCTCTTATTTTAATATAATGTTAGTTGAGCGATCAAGTGCCGAAACATGCACTTATCTTTGTAATATTATGTAGGAATCTTCCTGCACTTCGCTGAACGACAACCTTCAGCTCCCACTTCTTCAAGAATGATGGTGGTTTACAGTTGTCTCCGAAAAAGGCAAGACTGTGGCATGAATATATCGGCCCACTGTAGTCTGGCACCAGTTACTGACAGCAACCACAACCCTCTGAAATCAGAAGGATATGCCTCCTTCGTAATCAACAGCCTACAGTAATATTCAACAACCAGTACACATTACAAACAAACATGCAAGATCAGCTCTTTACGACAATCCCTTTCACCAGTTTCTTTTGATGTGACTATGTATACCAGTATTCCTCTCCCCTAATAGTTACAACGCCTCTGCAATTCCAGCAATAATCTGTTGTAGATGCAATAGGATAGGTATTATGCTCCTGATGATAATCCTATATAATTTAGTTGGTCTACACCTCTCTGATAGTCTTTCATATGCTGGATCAATCTCTAGACTCTGTTTTGAGTCTGCCATAGACTCACTGACTTACAGTCGTATGTTAGTATTTCACAATCAAATTTTATTTTAAATAAAATGTTAAGAAAATCAATCTTACCACAGATGCAAGGAAATAACACAAGTAAACGATGACTAGGCAATATGGCGCATTTTCGATCTGCCCTATGTCCAGGCTTTTCCTATGTTAGAAAATTTCTCCGCCTGCTCTCATTGATCTTGCTTTGCACAAAATTTACTTGAAATGGCAGTGAACAGTCCCCGTTTCGTTCCAGTATCTACTGCTTTGTCCAATGGGACCATGTTTACATTTATTTTTGAATCTATCGTTTCAAATAACAACTCCCAATATGTTTCCAAGGCAAATATATTTTTAGTTTTAGGTCAACCAATCATACTTCGCCTTCCTTTAAAATCCACCCAATCAAATATCCCGTACCTTTTAACCTCATTTACCCAAAGTCGTTTTTTCAAAACATGCCATAAAAAATTATAAGCAGGCATGATCTTTACTTGACAGTCTGGTCGGGTCCACTATAGTATTATGGCTATAATTAGTTAATTAATGGACTATTTGCGTAACTATTACCATATTCTTTGTCAACAAGTCCTAAGGTACACGAATATACAATTTATATGGGACTAGTTGGCTTGGTTCAGAAGTACACATTTTTTTTTTTAAGTTAGTGTTTTTTTTTACTTTTAGTCTACTACACGTTCAATTCTTTTCCATGGGCTGTCTTCTCTATTTACGTGATAATTACGTCCTTTGAAATAAGAGCTAAGGTTGTTTTTGTGACACGAGTTGTCTGCATGTTCTAACTTTTTTCTCGTATTTTGGGGAAACCCCTAAGGCAAGGCTTGCCCCTGTGCTAGTATTGGCTTTTAGTTTAAAATCAATGCGAAACGAATTTGCATTTCATCTATCCTTTCCACTCCTCGTTCCACAATGCATTTTTAGGCACAATTTTCTTAGAACTAGGAAAAGTGATTATGTCAAGGACGAAGTTGAAAAATTTGGGTACCGTTTTGTTCGGCTATTCGTTAGCAAATAATCTGAAGGCGTAGGCGATGCCAACAGTTCTAGCAGAAAATTGTTTTATACTTTCTTATTTTGCCGTTATGCCCTATATTGTTATATATTAATTTAGATATTGTATTTAGAAATTCACTACAGAATGTTGGTTCAACAGTCTATTATTTTATGTTATTGTTAGTAAAATACGTGGATGAACTATTGAGTGCCAACACAAGGGCACTTATCTTTATGTTGTAAGTAGTTACGATGCTGACAATCTCTTATATTTCAAGGGTTGATTCGTGGCAGACAACTTTTGCCAGCAAAGTTTCAATCGAATGACCAATCTGACACAGTTCCTGGTGCAGTGTGGAAGACAGCGTGTTCCAGCAAAATTTTTAATTTCTCTCATGAAGATAAATACACCAGGGTTCTGGAACTAGCGTAGTACCAGAAAAAAAAAACCCTGAAACACGGTTATGATTCTTTATAACACATCTACAATATCATTCCACAAGTAATACATGATATAATTCAATAAAAAGAAAAGGGTCAGATCACTCTGACCACCCCATTTTAACCATTTTCACCGGAGATAACAACTCATACCAGTGCTCCTATTCTTCTCCCTAATGGCTACAACGCCTCTGTCACTTCGACAGTGATCCTCTCCCATAGGATAATGTGGGTTAGCCTTCCCACTGGTAACTGTGGAAATCATTTTAAGTTACACAATTCATGTCAGTTGTACTGCGTGTAAGCAACACCACAGGCCTTGCATAAGTCTGCTAGGGGACCCATGTACTTAGTCGCAAAACATTCCCAATAAAGCAGTATCTCATACACCACATTTTTTTTAATAACAAGGTTAATAAATTCATTCTTACCACAATTCGATGAAAATATCACAAACATACGTTGACTGGCATCAGCATTAATATATCTTTAAGTTTAGCTTTGCCCCTGTTCAGACTGCCAAGGTTTTTCCTTCTTAGCACTACTGTTCTCAACGCAGCTTGCACATTAACAATTTTGTGTCAAATGGCAACCAGCCCTGAAAGCTTTTTGCCAATATCCCTAGACCGGCCCAATCACAGCGAGGGTCTAGCTATTCAATTCAAATTTAAAAAAAACAAAACTCCAAACATTTTTGCCTAACCAATAACCTCCTTCCTATCCTCCTATACCAACCAATCGGATTTGAATCACTCTAATGCCTCTTTTTTAAACTTGCGTCCCCAAATAATGTTAAAAATAGAATGAGCAAAAACAACAGTCTTATCGTTCGTAGATATATAGTATTATTTCAATATCTTGGGTAATAATTGGGCTACTGTGTTTATTAAAACATATTATTGCTCAGGAGACACTAAGCTATCCTTACATATGATTTTTATGGCCATATTCATTGTCGTTTAGATTTTCAGTTTTGTCACTGTTAATCGTCAATTATAACTTTTTCACAAGTCGGCCATCTTCCCCCTCTCCTTTAGCATTTTTATTCAAAATAAAACAACTTGTTTGGGTTACGTCAGAAATACACTACTAGGCATGAAATGAGAACTGACTGTGTGTGTGTATATACCTTCTGGCGTCCCCCACCGCGTGGATATATGCATGGAACGGCGGGTCGAGCGAGGAGGGGTTATGCAAGGCGGCGTTAATCTTTGCGTTAATACTTGCCGCAGTTTTGTGCCGCAGATCGGGAAATTGTCCGGATTGCTACAATTTGTGGCGTTAAAAAGTTAAAATACTACGTTAATTCAGAGCAGCAGTTTTCGTGCCGCAGATCGGTCAAAACGTTAATTTTTAGTCTCAAGGACGAAACTAGGAAAGCTCGTTAGATTTTTACGGCGGGATCATTTTCTAAGCCTTACCACTGCACAAAATTCAGCGCCCTGCTGGCGTAGAAGACGAAGAGAGGCATACACAACCGGGCTGGTTTAATTATTATTATAGGAGCAAAATCTTACTGAATTTAGCAATTATCTCACAGATTTCGCTACAACAACCTGACAAGTTTGCAGTTTTAAGACACTGAGAATCGCTTGCCAAGACGACCACCAGACTGTCAGAGTTAGAACAAAATTCGGTACTTGTGTCTTTATTCACCCACAGATTAAAATTGTTGAAATTTAGAAGCCAAACGGAGCACCGTACTTTTTCTCAAATTTTTTTTCTTAAATTCGCGCGAAAAATGTAACACTGTTTCATCGCGCGGCAAATCTTCGCGCAGCAAGTTGTCAGGGGAGTGAATTTGCTAGAGACTTCACTACAGTAAGACCAGCTTTATGATGCAGGGGAGTGAAGTGTTAGAGACTTCACTACAGTAAGACCAGCTTTATGATACAGGGGAGTCAAGTGTTAGAGACTTCACTACAGTAAGACCAGCTTTATGATACAGGGGAGTGAAGTGTTAGAGACTTCACTACAGTAAGACCAGCTGTATGATACAGGGAAGTGAAGTGTTAGAGACTTCACTACAGTAAGACCAGCTTTACGATACAGGGGAGTGAAGTGTTAGAGACTTCACTACAGTAAGACCAGCTTTATGATACAGCGGAGTGAGGTGTTAGAGACTTCACCTCAGTAAGACCAGTTTTATGATGAAGGGGAGTGAAGTGTTAGAGACTTCACTACAATAAGACCAGCTTTATGATGCAGGGGAGTGAAGTGTTAGAGACTTGACTACATGGGTGACTTTTTGTGGCGACATATCGGATTAAAGTTCTTCAGTCGGACCCGTTTGACAGTATCTTGCATGAAATTACAGAAATTTGGCCTCCTCTTTAAATTGTGCTGCTACGAGCGAACATGTGTATGTCCTGATATGTGCATAGCTTCAGCGATCCTTGGTGAGCTGTTCCTCTCACGGTCCTTTTTAGGGCTTAGAAAACCCACAAAACTGCACCTACCACGGTCCTTTTTAGGGCCCACAAAACCCACAAAACTGCACCACGGTCCTGTTTAGGGCCCACAAATCCAACAATACTGTACCCTGGCAAGAAATCAACCGCATAGCTTGAATATACCCCCGGAGGGATTTATAGAGTGCACAAGCTGTATTCCAATCTTGGTCAGAAGATTGCAAAGAAGCACTGGTCATTTAAAAACGCTGTAATACTTGATCCCACAATATGATCATTATTCCTGTTTCTAACTTCATCATGGTTGACAGTAGACCACGAGCCTGTTGACGACACTCTGCCTTCTGATCATTGTTATCTGAAATATCATCCAAGACGTGTTTTATTGCAGAAAAGCTGTGTAAAAGTGCTTTTGTTGCATCTGCCCGAGCGGACCACCTGGTATCTGACAGTCTTTTCACAAAGGGCAAATGGGACTTATTATGAGTACCGCCAGCACATAATGGAGTAGAAAGGTGACCCCACCGATAGGTAGAAGCAGAAAAGGTGTACAGGTTTTCAACTATGTAGCAAGTTTAATTTTCTGGAGAGGTTAAGATGTTATAATAAAATGATGTATTGCTGTGGAAGTGTCAACCGTGTGAGGTCAAGCTATGTAAGACCCTGAGTCTAATAGTTGATGAGGATGGTGGTGAATTCTCAGGGTACCTAACGCTACCTCTCTAGATCTCACACGGGCTGTATTTTATTTCTAGTGTCTGGTGTTTGATGTGGCTAGTGTCTAGGGATGAAATGAAAATGATGGTACATCAAAACAACACACTATAACTCGCTATAATTAAAGGAATAAGTCTGTGGTTAAAATGTTTTTTACATTAATTCTTTTTTGTACAATTTTATTTTGCCTGTCCTGTAAACTCTTTTGGACAGGTCTTTGAAACTGAGGAAAATATATCTTACAACTAATAATTAACTAAAGGGACTCTTTGTCCTATAACGATAAATTATAATGTTCCTATAGGTGTATTCACAACTGTTCAGTGATATATATATATATATATATATATATATATATATATATATATATATATATATATATATATATATATATATATATATATATATATATATATATACATATATACATATATATATATATATATATATATATATATATATATATATATATATATATATATATATATATATATATATATATATATATATATATAGTAGTGTGAGTCATTTATTTGAGAAGCTGTTGTTATCATCACGCCCCGATCATTATAGTTAATTTTAGGGAAATCAATTTATTCACAGATGAAATGTCAGAGTGCCCAGATTATGGCACATCACCTTAGATTTTGTATATAGATTCACTCGTATAACACTGCTCTGCATAGAATGTCAGCTCACAGAAGCTCCTTCTGGCTAACTGCATACAGTAGGCTTATACACTTTCAATGGAGACTTTCTGTCTTCAGATATATTTCATCAGGTTTCCTGTCACCGGCTGGTAACAGGAAATAAAACCCTGCAATAAAAAGACACCCTGGCCTTTTCACATCTGGAATATACTTCAATTAACTAGTTACTACATGCTATGATGGGGTCAGCCTCGTGTGCATACAAGTGCACCAGCCCCTAATTCATATGACTTCACATCCTACTGTGACCACACCTCAGGTCCATATGGCGGATACGCCACTGTCATTTTACATAGTTGTCTTCAATACAATAAAATGGAGTAAACACCTCTCCTTCTGTATGATTTTCTTTTCTTTTCATAATTATAAACGCTCTAGGCATGTTGATGAGTGTTCATGGAACACAGAGGCTTCCTAGTATGTTCTGATCTTATAATAATAATAATATTCCTAACAATATACAATATTCAAACACAATACAATTTGAGGACTCAATAATTTTTGCTCCAAGCATGTCCTTCACTTTTCCCAAAGTGTTGAACTTATTTTATGTTAAAATCAACACTTCTGTTCTCATCGTCCTTTGGCAAGGAAAATTTCTCTTCAAATGGCCAAGAGCCTTGTAAGCTTTTGCTAATATCATTTGGGCTGGCCAATAAAATCAAGCGACTACCAATTTTGACTTGATTTTGAAAAACCAAACCTCAAACATACTATGTATTTCTTAGTCTGTTGGTCAGTGTGCCCATGCTATTACACTGCAAAATATGTATCGTTTTGGGCTAACAATTTCTACCTCTCCCTTCCTCCTAGCGTTAACCAATCAAATTTGAATCACGCCAATGCCTCTTTTCAAAATTGCGTCCCAAAAATGTTACTAATAGAATGAGCAAGAACGAGAGTCTGTCTGTTTCACTGTCCGAAAATATATAGTATTTTTTACAATATCTTGGTTATTACCCGTGCGATTTTTGATATTGAAACATATTATTTATCAGAAGACTATACCCTACCAGTCTATATAATTTTTATGCTAATCTTTCTTGCCATTCTCATTTCTGTATTTATCTATGCATATTGGGTTTTCCTTTCTGAACTACCCTATTAAAAAACTCTATCTTCACAGATTCATAAAAATTATTATAAGGACTATGGAGGATTTGTTATAAACAATAATATTAATTTTATCACCCCAACCATCCTTTTATATCTATAGATGTATATCGAAAGTCATTCTAAGTTTTCACTTTCAGTATCGTTCTACCCCCTGGCCCCTTCTCTTAATTGTCTATTTGAATCGTAGTTAACGTATAGCGTGTCTAGCCTAACGAAGTGGCGGGTAACAAGCACTAAGGATTTCTCACGCAATAGTATACAAATTCAAACCTCGGTTACCATGAGACTTGGATACAATACAATGCATTAGTTTATTTTTAGATTCATAAAAAGCAATTGTTTTATTCTTCTCTCACTCTCTCTCTCCCCCCCCCCTTTTTTTTATCGCTCCAACGCAAACGAAACCAGTATTTGCCGCACGCAAACTGTTTCATGTCAATTTCAAATTCTCAAGACGGAGTGACGAAACGCGGGCGGGTTTTCTGGGATAGGCTAGTATTTTGCTTAGCGCAAACACTTTTAAATTACAGCTCGACCCGAGGCATCGGTGACGATGACGGGCAATAAACACGGGCGTTGTAATCGTGTTTATTACTTGTTAATTATTTAATTAATTATTAATGTACTTTTGATCAAGGGTATCACTGATCTCACCACATATCCGCCCTGTTAAGAACATGCACCCACGTGAAAGTTTAAAATCTGTGATACACATTAGATCAACTAACTCAACTACGCTTTACTCTGCCCTTGGTATGCTCATGGATTTCTGCAGTGGGGTCATTCAAAGTAGGCACTGCTGACGAAGGTTGCCTCAGACCTCTGCAATCCAAGAATCTATTTCAGTTATGTTACTGAACAGCTGCAAGTGTTACTGCTTGTCTTAATGCTGCTTATTAATCAGTATTCACCATTTTTCTTCTCTGAGTCTGTTCATTGACATGTCCAGAGGTTCTTAGAATTTCCTCAAGGTTGCAATCGTTATAAGGAATGAATCTATAACATGGTGATAGCAGAGTTATGTAGAGGATCCAATAATTCCTTTATCAGCCTGGATAAAACACTCGGAGCAATTTCCATCCCAAAAAGCAACATTTGAATTCAATGTTTTGCTCTCCGATGTGCATACAGCCATCTAGTGGTCTGCGTTCTGGCTTGACTTGAATTTGGAAACACCCTTTAATAATATTCATATATAATTCCATAAGGTGCCACTCAAATGGAGGCCATATTCACCAACTGTATTCTCCGCCTAACGACAATTTGGTGAAATAACAAATAATGGGGGGAAATGAATTTATGCATCAGAAATCAATTCGCCCTTTTAGCATTGCTATACTATGTGGGTGATCTCCATCCAGGGTCCGTACAATACTTCCCCGTGGACTGTGTAGGGTCGGTTAACTACCACTTTCACCGGTGCCCTTAGAATGCTAAATTAATAGCCATATTGTGAAGCGATTGGATCACTCTCCTAATTCCTCAATCGTCCACTCCCCACTTTTCTTACGTTAACCTTTTGTTTCGGTTTCACATTTGGCGGATTATCTTCAATGCTAATCTTTGCCAGTTCCCGGAATGCTGCTTCAAATTGAGCCGGGGATGACTGGTCTTTGTTTCTGTTTTCTCTGGGTGCCATACGCAGAGTTGCCAATCTAAATATTTTTGGGGAAGACTGTTTGTGGGAAGGTATATACCTATCCTCTGTGTCTACCTTATTATGTTTGTTTTCCTTTTGATTTTTAGGCCCATGTTTTTCAGAATGCTTGGCTGGCATCTGTTTATTAGTTTTCCAACATGTGGAATTTACCTTGCAGCACTGGTCACAGGCCTCAACAAATTTTTCAATGTCTTCAGCTACGCCTGGCCAGAAATATGTCACAGATGTCCTTTGACGTGTAGTACCCATCTTCTGGTGTCCACCGTCTGGTACAATATGTGCTTGTGCCATCACTGTTTCCCTGTATGAAGTTGGAAGTACCAACTTTCCATATCTTTTGGATCCTGCTCCAGCTGTCCTGTATAGCAGTATCTCCTTCAAGTAAAATTGTCCTTCCTTAGGGTGTGCATGGCTGTTTGGCAATTTACCAAAGCAAGGTTTTAATGATTTGTCCTTTGCCTGGGCCTTTCTCATCTGCTTAGGATGAATGTGTAGTGGTGGTGTTTCCTCCTTGCTAGGGATCGACCTGACCTGAAGCGTGGCCATTACCACAGAATTTACAGGGCTTCCTAGAAACACATATTTCTTTCCTAACACCAGCGGGTAGTTAGGGTCGTCACACACGGCTGCTCTAATTACTCCTTCCCCATACCTAGCCTTGACATTGATCTCGGCTACGGGAAGTGTCATGGTGGCTGTTCCCTTTAGGACCCCTTGTATTTCCACTTTCTCTGTGGTATACTGGTCAGGGAGCAGCAGAGTTGCACTCACAACAGAGTCATATTCCAAACCGGAATCGTAATGGCACCTGACTCTGGCACCATTACATGTCACTTCTTCACAGATGGGGATGATGAGGTTCATGCTGTTCTGTAGGCAAGTCCTTCTTTCTTCCCTTGTCCACTGTTATCATGCATGCCACGCGATATGGAGGAACTTTCCTACCACAATCAATTGTATTATGATTATTCATCCTACATATTTTACAATATTTTCCTTCCTGTCTGAAGGGTCTCCTGTCATTGAATTGCGGGTTTCTATCTCTATGGTCGAATCTTGGCCTATCAAAGTTGGGTTTACCTCGGTTACCCTGATCTCTAGTATTATAATGCTCATCTTGGTCTGGAGGGGTTCTATTATTGTCTACCTGTTTTCTTTTACTGCCAGCTACTTCTGCCTGGGCCACCTGATACCTCTCAGCGACATTAAGTACCTCACCCAACCTCTCTGCACCTTGTTCCATGAGAAACTTTCTCAGGTCTGGAGCCATGGACTCTCTCAATTGCTCTATCATGATCATCTCTTTAAGATCTTGGGTTTTCCCCAGAGCAGTCCATTTCTCCAAATAGGTTTCCAATCTGGCAGAGAATTGGTGGTATGTCTCCTCAGACAAAAGCTTGGCATTTCTAAACCTCTTTCTATAATACTCACCATTCTTCTCGTATCTAATCAAAAGAGCTTGTTTTAACATGTCATAGTTGTCTTGGTCATCCCTGCTCATTTTTGCAAAAACTTCATAAGCAGTTCCCCTAAGACCCTGGGATAACTTCATACTCCACCTTTCTTTTCCCAACCCATAGGTTGTAGCTAAAATCTCGAATCTACTTAAATATGACTCTATGTCATCATCCCTTTCAACAAAATGATCTGAATGAAACCCCATGGCTGAGTTAGAGGCCCCCTGACTGGCAGTAGCATCAGAGGTAGATGAGCTGTGACCATTTTCAGGAGCATGGCTTTGCAATTCCAACTCCCTTAGTCGTAACTCGTGCTCCCTCTGTAATCTCTTATCTTCTCTTTCTGCCTCCCGTTCTGCAGCCAATCTCTTTTCTTCTCTTTCTGCCTCCTGTTCTGCAGCCAATTTCTTTTCTTCTCTTTCTGCCTCCCGTTTCTTAGCTTCAGCCTCCAATTTCTTTTCTTCAAATTGGAGCCGTTTAATCTCAGCCTCCCTATCAGCCTCTAATGCCCTTGCCTCTTTGTCAGCCTCAATTTGTAATCTTTTAATTTCTTTATCTGCTTCAATTTGTAATCTTCTTTCTGCTTCTAACTTCCTATCTTCTCGTTCAATAAATTTATCACACTCTGAGGTTACATACTGGACCAGTTCTGGCCCATCCATTCCCATCTCTCTGGCAGTCTGCACAGCAGCAGATCGAAATTTGGCAAAGTCTGCAATCTGATCAATTCTAAAATGTTCTAAATCTATTACTATAATAAGTACAACTCTAATTAAATTATTCCAGGCTCTGACAATTCATCAATTTCCCAAATCTTGGGTAATATTAATAATGGGGATTCCCTGGGTTAATTAGAAATGATGTTAATAATGCTAAATCCCAGAACAGGACCCCAATTTATGTAGTAATGTTATGAGAATTTAAAAATCCCGGAACGAGCGTCCCAATATATGTAGCAAGTTTAATTTGCTGGAGAGGTTAAGATGTTATAATAGAATGATGTATTGCTGTGGAAGTGTCAACCGTGTGAGGTCAAGCTATGTAAGACCCTGAGTCTAATAGTTGATGAGGATGCTGATGAATTCTCAGGGTACCTAACGCTACTTCTGTAGATCTCACACGGGCTGTATTTTATTTCTAGTGTCTGGTGTTTGATGTGGCTAGTGTCTAGGGATGAAATGAAAATGATGGTATATCAAAACAACACACTATAACTCGCTATAATTAAAGGAGTAAGTCTGTGGTTAAAATGTTTTTTACATTAATTCTTTTTTGTACAATTTTATTTTGCCTGTCCTGTAAACTCTTTTGGACAGGTCCTTGAAACTGAGGAAAATATATCTTACAACTAATAATTAACTAAAGGGACTCTTTGTCCTATAACGATAAATTATAATGTTCCTATAGGTGGATTCACAACTGTTCAGTGATATATATATATATATATATATATATATTATATATATATATATATATATATAATATATATATATATATATATATATAATATATATATATATATATATATATATATATGTATATATGTATATATGTATATATGTATATAGTAGTATGAGTCATTTATTTGAGAAGCTGTTGTTGTCATCACGCCCCGATCATTATAGTTAATTTTAGGGAAATCAATTTATTCACAGATGAAATGTCAGAGTGCCCAGATTATGGCACATCACCTTAGATTTTGTATGTAGATTCACTCGTATAACACTGCTCTGCATAGAATGTCAGCTCACAGAAGCTCCTTCTGGCTAACTGCATACAGTAGGCTTATACACTTTCAATGGAGACTTTCTGTTTTCAGATATATTTCATCAGGTTTCCTGTCACCGGCTGGTAACAGGAAATAAAACCCTGCAATAAAAAGACACCCTGGCCTTTTCACATCTGGAATATACTTCAATTAACTAGTTACTACATGCTATGATGGGGTCAGCCTCGTGTGCATACAAGTGCACCAGCCCCTAATTCATATGACTTCACATCCTACTGTGACCACACCTCAGGTCCATATGGCGGATACGCCACTGTCATTTTACATAGTAGTCTTCAATACAATAAAATGGAGTAAACACCTCTCCTTCTGTATGATTTTCTTTTCTTTTCATAATTATAAACGCTCTAGGCATGTTGATGAGTGTTCATGGAACACAGAGGCTTCCTAGTATGTTCTGATCTTATAATAATAATAATATTCCTAACAATATACAATATTCAAACACAATACAATTTGAGGACTCAATAATTTTTGCTCCAAGCATGTCCTTCACTTTTCCCAATAGCAGTATCTAGCTTTTTGCAGTTTTATAATACTTATTAATAAATCAATTTCCTTACCACAATTCAATGAAATATAAACACACAAGAAACGATGACTGGCAAATTTGGCACAAGTTTTTCTCTGCCGCTGTCCAGACTGTTGAACTTATTTTATGTTAAAATCAACACTTCTGTTCTCATCGTCCTTTGGCAAGGAAAATTTCTCTTCAAATGGCCAAGAGCCTTGTAAGCTTTTGCTAATATCATTTGGGCTGGCCAATGAAATCAAGCGACTACCAATTTTGACTTGATTTTGAAAAACCAAACCTCAAACATACTATGTGTTTCTTAGTCTGTTGGTCAGTGTGCCCATGCTATTACACTGCAAAATATGTATCGTTTTGGGCTAACAATTTCTACCTCTCCCTTCCTCCTAGCGTTAACCAATCAAATTTGAATCACGCGAATGCCTCTTTTCAAAATTACGTCCCAAAAATGTTACCAATAGAATGAGCAAGAACGAGAGTCTGTCTGTTTCACTGTCTGAAAATATATAGTATTTTTTACAATATCTTGGTTATTACTCGTGCGATTTTTGATATTGAAACATATTATTTATCAGAAGACTATACCCTACCAGTCTATGTAATTTTTATGCTAGTCTTTCTTGCCGTTGTCATTTCTGTATTTCTCTATGCATATTGGGTTTTCTGAACTAACCTATTAATAAACTCTATCTTCACAGATTCATAAAAATTATTATAAGGACTATGGAGGATTTGTTATAAACAATAATATTAATTTTATCACCCCAACCATCCTTTTATATCTATAGATGTATATCGAAAGTCATTCTAAGTTTTCACTTTCAGTATCGTTCTACCCCCTGGCCCCTTCTCTCAATTGTCTATTTGAATCGTAGTTAACGTATAGCGTGTCTAGCCTAACGAAGTCGCGGGTAACAAGCAGTAAGGATTTCTCACGCAATAGTATACAAATTCAAACCTCGGTTACCATGAGACTTGGATACAATACAATGCATTAGTTTATTTTTAGATTCATAAAAAGCAATTGTTTTATTCTTCTCTGCCCCTCTCTCCCCCCCCCCCCCCCCCTTTATCGCTCCAACGCGAACGAAACCAGTATTTTCCGCACGCAAACTGTTTCATGTCAATTTCAAATTCTCAAGACGGAGTGACGAAACGCGAGCAGGTTTTTGGGATAGGCTAGTATTTTGCTTAGCGCGAACACCTTTAAATTACAGCTCGACCCGAGTAATCGGTGACGATGACGGGCAATAAACACGGACGTTGTAATTGTTTTTATTAATTGTTAATTATTTAATTAATTATTAATGTACTTTTGATCAAGGGTATCACTGATCTCACCACAAACAAATCCAAAGAAAATGACTGCTTCCATCCGCAAACAGTTAAGATAAAAATAATGAAGAGTCACACTAAGTCACCCTCTTATGCTCTTTCTCTCACAATTTCGTGACACCAAATGAAAAGGCGCTAAAGATGGCATAAATCACAAGATTATTCGTTTAACGCTCGTATTAGAAGATGACCAAAAAATTATGTACATATTTATTGGCGCGAGGCCCCTAAAAGCGCGGGTCTCGTAGCATATGCTACTTTTGCTACTACGTTAATCCAGCTTTGATTGTGTCAATATTTGACAAGGATCAGTGCGTAGCGAGGGGACTCCCTCCCCACCCAGCCCTCTTCACCCAGCCCTTCCCACCCAGCGGCGAAAACAAATAAAGGATTATGGCGTAGTGATTTCTTGCCAGGGTACAGTTTTGTTGGTTTTGTGGGCCCTAAACAGGACCGTGGTGCAGTCTTGAGGGCCCTAAAAAGGACAGTGGTGCAGTTTTGTGGGTTTTGTGGGCCCTAAAAAGGACCGTGAGGGGAACAAATCACCACGGATCGCTGAAGCTATGCACATATCAGGACATACACATGTTCGTTCGTAGCAGCACAATTTAAAGAGCAGGCCAAAATTCTGTAATGTCATGCAGGATACTGTCAAACGGGTCTGACTGAAGAACTTTATTCCGATATGTCGCCACAAAAAGTCACACATGTAGTGAAGTCTCTAACACTTCACTCCCCTGTATCATAAAGCTGGTTTTACTGTAGTGAAGTCTCTAACACTTCACTCCCCTGTATCATAAAGCTGGTCTTACTGTAGTGAAGTCTCTAACTTTTCACTCCCCTGTATAATACAGCTATGGTTAATACATTCATGTGCCATGCTGCCACCCCTACCTGCGGAAAGCATAATAGACTAACCTCGCGCTCATCCTGCCACCCCTACCTGCGAATTGCAATTAGACTAACCCCGCGCAGGCAAATGTACGGAATACGGTGTGGTCATTTAATTTCAGAATGGGTGAACAAAGACATAAGAACCATTTTTTAAAACCTTGTTAAAACCTAAGTGATTATTAAATCTGTTATTTGTAAATATACAAATTTAACGTCGATTTAGTCATTTTGAATGTACTCCATGTTAGTCTCAGTCAATTTACTAAATACACTCTAAACAGAGCTATACCATAATAAGAAGAATTCCACTGAGTAAATCAGGGTGGCGGCTTGAACGAGCTGAAATTAATAATTTGCTTAATTCTTCATAAAAGGTAGCGGATCAGATATAAGTTAACAACTGCCCTGCCCAACGCAGCTGTTGCTGTCATTTTTGACGGAGTCATCTGTCAAGTTATTTGCTTATGTTTTTATCATAAGAATAATTGTGTCTTTACCTGCGATGTCAGGTTGATTAGGGGTTGTCTTCCCTTGTTTATTCATTCATTGTGTTTGACCTTTAGGGTCAAAGGTAGACAGTTCGGGCGTATGCCCATGGGCAGGTTTTTTTTAAGCGGGAGTTGAGTTAGACTTCCGGCAAGCCGGGAAGTGTCC
The DNA here is from genome assembly GCA_024509875.1 of Oreohelix idahoensis. Classification (NCBI taxonomy): domain Eukaryota; kingdom Metazoa; phylum Mollusca; class Gastropoda; order Stylommatophora; family Oreohelicidae; genus Oreohelix; species Oreohelix idahoensis. The sequence continues at coordinate 115,074 of JAMPIV010020369.1, forward strand.
TGGTTTCTGAAGGAACGAGAGTCCATTGTGTTTTTCGGGAAGAATCTTCGAAGTGACTGCACTGGCAGTTTTCCCCAGTGAATCTCTGTGCGTTGGAATGACAGCAGAGTTCCTTGTTAAGTTCTGTGGACTCGGTTACAGGTAATACCGACTTTTTCCATTACTATGCTTTCGGTAGCAGAACATGTTAGAAGATTGCCTAGTCTGTGAACTGCAGCTCACCGGTCCTCCATTTCAGAACTTATATGTTGTACTCAAGGTAGCCACCCAAGACTATTAGTCTTCATACCATCTAGAAATCCAGTGACGAAGATATATTGTGGGAGCCGCAGATTGGCGGCATATTTATGTCTACAATAAGCATTACTGCAGGGTTGATGGTAACCTGCTTATCAGAAGTACACAGCCGACGTCAGAACGAGGCCTGTGTTTTTCGGCTATTATACTACAGCCTGATAATGTGCAATTGGCGGGGAATGCCAAGTTGCACCTATGTGTCAAAGTGATTAAGGTATCTGACGCGTTTAGTCAGTAATCCCAGGGCGACGCCACGAACTGTCCTTATTGAAGAACATTGTATTGACGATGCACGAATATTCAAATGTTTACCAGCTTGCTGAATGCCTAATGTATACCTGTCGATTTCCGGTCAGCATGACCTTGTTTACAATGACTGTTCCTGTTGATACCATGTGTGTTCTCGTCAATAAATGTTTTGAAACGTGCCTGCAGTGTCCAAGCATCCTTGACTACTGCATGTGAGTGTATGGGTTGCAGGGTCTACATATATACGAGCCTAAACACATTCGCGCCTTCATTCGCACCCACACTCAGTTCATCATACGCTCGCACTACACACCTAACAACATGTATACTGTCTTGGGCCAGTGATCACCTCAACAAGAGAAAAGTACAGTTACATTTTTGGTGGACCAGTTACGTGGGCTCTTCTGATACATTTTTGGTGGACCAGTTACGTGGGCTCTTCTGATACATTTCTGGTGGACAGAGCGAGCAATTAACATTATTGATGACATTAATGTGGTCCAGAAATTTACATTTCATGGGGCTATTTGCGTGAGAAGGACAAGTACACATTACATTTTTGATCTGTGGGTCTAAGCTACATACTGGACAGCTGTAACACACATCGCTAATTCTACACTTGCAAGTTTTGGCTACAACAGGACAGAAATAGGTCATCAACTGTTGACCCAGATAAACAGTGCGAGCATTTATGTTATAATGCTACATAAACCACAACACGACAAGTACTGAAGTTAACATCTAGGCATTTGCTACGTGGACCACAACTGCAAGTCGAGTCCCTTTTTTGTAAACGGTACCGCTGGTCGTTTACACGTTTCAGTCAACAACAGACTTTTCTACGCCCGAGCATTCAAGCTACATTGTTCGAGGTCAAGTTCCTGTTTGTAAACAGTACGTGGAAATTGTAAACATTCTATGTGCAAGTCCTAAGTCGAGAAGGTCATAGTAACTTTTGTTTGTGAATACCACTTTATGCTACAGTGGATTTGACATTCAGTGCCCGCTTGACATTTTGTTTCTGTGTTCGCAAGGAGCAAGTTAGTTACTGAAATATCATGTGTGACTAAGCTTTATTTTGTTCTGCAACACATTGAAATATTGATTGCTATTTATGTTCCTTCTACTGTTTTTGTGTATTTTTCTTGGGTTTTTTTTTTGTTGGTTTTCGGTTGGTGGGTCTTACAGTAAATATGCCACTTAATCGAGGGTTACTGTAAGCGTTCTGTAGGGATTGCAATTTTCTTAATTGAAATTGGCTAGCGACTTTTGTTGCTATTTTTTTTTATTTAGCTGTGACGACATCAGTTAGTGTTGTTTTCGTTATTTTTCCGTTCTTTGATTTTCGACTAATTTTGTTTGTATCTGTTCTTCTCTCATTCCTTCTATTTATTTCTTTACACCTTTTCGTTTATAACAGTGTTGCCATTTGTCTTGTTTATTTTTCGCGGTCATCATTACACATTTGTGTAACATTTTCTTTACTTTTTGCTGTATTGTTTATTTGACTTCCGCGAACGTTTTCGGTCATTGTTCTGTATTTTTGTCTTTGTATTTATGATTGTACTACATTATTGTCATACACAGTCTACATACATACACTTGGTCATGTATTATTATTATTATTGATAAGGTACACTCTTCATATAGAGATTGTTAATAAAATATTATTATATAAGATATTTATACAAGTTCTTTGATAAAAGACTTGTTATCTTCAAAGATTGAGACAAGGTGAAATACATATTCAAGTTCTTTATAAAAAGACTTGTACCCATAGTGAGTGGGATATAAAGGAATTATTTTCCACAGATACTCAAGTGATTTTTTGTTACATTATAAACAAGAGGACCATACAAGGTCTTTGTCTAAGACTAAGAGAGTGAAATAAAGTGAAGTGAGTATACAAGTCTAGCATTGCAGACTTGTCTCCCAATGATTGGGATTTACAGGTAATTTAGTTAATTTTTTTCAGGTTACTGATCTCATTAGACAGAATGTCTACATTGGATTTCTTCATCCAGCAAGGGTTGACCCTTGGTAAGTCTGGTAAAGAATTGGAAGAATATTCATCTGCTCAATTCGCCATTGCATTAAAGTCAGATGAAAAGAAACAAAAAGAGGAAATTAAATTGAAAGCAGAAGCTGAACAAAGGAGAGCAGAAGCTGAACTAAAGAAGCTAGATGCTGAGAATAGAAGATTAGAACTTGAAGAGAAAAGGTATCAAAGAGAAGCTGCTGCAGAGGAGAGAAAACTTCAAGCTGCTGCTGAGGAGAGAAAAGCCCAAGCTGATGAAAGAAAATTCCAGATGGAAATGGAAGACAAAAAACTTCAAGCTGCTGCAGAGGAGAGAAAACTTCAAGCTGCTGCTGAGGCTGAAATTAGAAAAATGGAACATGAGGAAAGAAAACAGAAGATGGAACTTGATGAAAGACTCGCAACTTTGGAGTTAGAGAAACTGAAATTGGCGAGTACGGGTGCTCAGCAAACAACTTCGAGTACGACAAAGGAGTTTGTTAATAGGATCAAACTACCTCATTTCAATCCTTTAAAGGATGACGTAGCAGATTATCTAGATAGATTCCAATTTTTATGCGATACGCATAACATAAAAAAGTAAAAATATGTTGAAAAACTGAAGGAATTTTTTACAGGTGACACAGTGACTACTCTTATGACAATAGACGAACATGACAGGACTAATTATGATGTTGTCAGAGCAGCATTGCTAAAAAAATACCAACTAAAAGAAGAAGACTATCGTCTTCGTTTTAGGACAATGTTGCCAGAAAATGGAGTAGATTTCTCTGATTTTGTTACAAAAATACGTCGTACATTTACACGATGGGTTGAGTTGTCTCAGACTGAGAAAACATATGAAGGTCTAATGGACTTATTATTGCGAGATAAGGTTTTGTCATCTGTTAATGATTCTTTTCTTGCATTCCTTCATGAGCGTAAGCCTAAAAACTTAAAAGATATGGAGGAATACTGTTGTCAGTATGCCACCGCGCATCCCCATGCTACAGTTAGCAATTCTAAAGTGAAAGAAGGGTTGCCAGTTGCTTCGGCAACACCATATGGCCCTAATTTCAAAAAAAAATTTCAGGGTGCTCAACAAAACTGGAATAGGGGAAGTAATCAGAATTACACTCAGAAGCGGAGTAATCCAACACATGATGGTTCTTCGTCTATGAATTGGAGACAAGATGGTAGTTCTCGTAATTTTAGTGGTAATAATTTGAGACACTTTCGCAAAGGCTATCCAAATAATAACTATTCGAACTTTCGAGGTAATCATTCTCGACATCAAGATTATGACGATGGTGAATTTAGAAACCGGGATTCAAACCGGAATGATGATTACAATAGGCAATATGATAACAATTACAGGGGAAATGATAGTCGAAATAATTACAGGGGAAATGATAATCGAGGCAGACCTAGATTTAACAAAAAAAAAGACCTTTCCAACAGGCAAAATCTGCACAACAAGAGTTTGATGGAGCCTGTAATACAGTAAATGATAGTGGTAACTCTAGGGCTATCACTGGTTGTGCTTTCGATTTTGAGAGAGCAACTGAATGCCCCCAATGCTTAACAATGTTCGACTCATCGACTGTATCTACTCTAAGTTGTGGTCACCCTCTTCCTGCTCTACCTGCTACAGTTGCGCATGATGGGAGAGGATCTCTCATCTTACATAAAGGTCTAATAAATGATAGGCTAGTCTCAGTACTTTTCGATTCGGGATGTACTACCGTCGGGGTTAGGGAGTCTGATAGATCCTTGCTGTGCCACTGGAAAAACAATCAAATGTGTTACATTTGGTGGTACTATGGAAAGTTATCCTACTGCTATTATTAGGATTGACACTCCCTTCTTCACAGGAGATGTCCATGCATGTCTTCTTCCTAATCCTATTGCGGATCTTATAATCGGTCGTATTCATGGGGTTAAGGAATGCACCCCGCAACAAATTTCTAGTTGGGAGAAAAAAAACATTCAAACGGTCAATGCAGTGGTGACAAGAGCTCAAGCTCTTAATCCCCCAACTTCATCGGATAATAGTAATGAAGTTGATAGCCAAGACGAGCACTTGGTGATTTCCCATGACTCGTTTGTTAAACGTCAAGAAGAGGATCCTTCTTTGAAGAAATTCTTCCTTCTTGCAAAGAAAGGGGATCCCAATCAAAATACGAATCACAAATCGTATATTACTATGAAGAATGGTATATTGGTACGGATGGTACAACACTCGGACAAGTCTATGCACTCGCAAATTCTTGTGCCTAAGTGTATGAGAGCCTTAATTCTTCAGCATGCACACGATTCTCAGTGTGCTGGACACATGGGGTTTTCGAGAACTAAAACTAGAGTCCTTGCGTCTTTCTTTTGGCCATTCGTGAATAAAGACATCCGAATTTATTGCCGATCTTGCAAAATTTGTCAAGAGGTCAAGTCTAGAGGTCCGAGACATGCTGCTCCTATTCAGGCTGCAGATATTCCGATTCGGCCGTTTCAGAAAATGGCTATAGACATCATTGGTCCGTTCAAGATTAAGTCAGCCAGAGGACATCAATTTATCCTCACTTGCGTGGACATGTGCACGCGTTGGCCAGAGGCTATTCCTCTGAAGAGCATATCAACTGTCGATATCGCTGATGCTCTTTGGCTCATATTTTCTCGTCTGGGATTCCCCGGAGAAATACTGTCGGACCACGGCACTCAGTTAATTTCGGACGTTATGTCTCAGGTAATGGCTACGCTAGACATTAAAAGGTCTCTCAGTAGTATTTATCATCCAATGTCCAATGGATTGGTAGAACGTCTTAACAGGACACTAAAGAACTTACTTGGCAAGATAACGGAGGATCATCCTGAAGATTGGGACAGGGTTTTACCTGCAGTCCTCTTTGCCTATAGAGAAGTTCCCAACGAGCATACAGGGTTTTCTCCTTTCGAACTTGTCTTTGGTGCGCAACCGCGCGGTCCGATGTCCTTGTTACACGATTTGATAACTTCTGATAATATTGACGATGATACACAATCGTTATATGAATATGTCATTGCTCTTAGAGAAAAGATTATCGAATCGTGCAGGTTAGCAACTTCATCTTCCGAATTTGCGAAAGAAAAAGCTAGGCGATTTGCTAACAAGAAAAGACGCCTACGTCAACTTTGTCCTGGAGACAAAGCATATGTCTTACTTCCCTCAAGAGAGAATAGACTTCTCATTTCATGGAAAGGTCCATACACTATAGTCTTCAAAATTTCCGATGTCGACTATATCGTCGATGTGGATGGAAAGCATAAAACCTTCCATATAAATATGCTAACAGAGTTTATTGAACGTCCAGACTTTTTGCAGCCTATTTTCCAGGCGATGGACGACTCTCCAGTCCAACATGGTCACATCTCATCCCTGTCCGTTATACAGGATGAGGAAACTATTTTTTCGGACGTTACCTTACCTCTTCCTGCGATTCCACTTACTTCTACGGAATCATGGAAAAACGTTACAATCTCTTCGAACTTGTCTTTTGAGGAGCAACGTCAAGTATCCTCTACGCTACAATCATATCAGGATGTCCTTACCGACATTCCTGGACACACAGATGTCATAGAACATGACATCATACTTACTGATCGTAATCCGATCAGAGTAAGACCATACCCAATACCTATTCATTTTCAAGCACAAGTCGAGAAAGAATTGGATGAAATGATTCAACTGCAAATAATTGAACCATCCACTTCAGCTTATTCTTCGTCGATAGTTATTGTTCGAAAGAAAGACAATAACATACGTCTTTGCGTTGACTATCGCAAATTAAATCAAGTTACGAAGTTCGATGCTGAACCTATGCCATTATTAGATGATCTACTTATTAGACTTTCTAAAGCTAAATTCTTTACTAAACTAGACTTGTCGAAAGGTTACTGGCAAGTCCCACTGACGGAACACGCCAAACCTCTCACTGCTTTTTTCGACACCTAGGGGTCTGTTTCAATGGAATTTTATGCCTTTCGGGCTTATGAACGCCCCAGCGACTTTCGTGCGCATGATGCGACGAATTCTATCAGATCGTGCAGATGTCATCGCATATTTAGACGACATCTGTCTTTTCAGCGATACTTGGGAAGAACACTATTTGGGTCTAAAGGAATTGCTATCTACTCTACGTGAGCATAGTTTGACTGCAAAACCCTCTAAAGCTTTTGTTGGGTTTAGTGAATTTTCCTTCCTAGGTCATCGGGTTGGTCATGGTCTGTTGAAGACAGAGGACCAAAACATTTCGAAGATATTAAATATCTCGGTTCCGAAGACAAAAAAGCAAGTGCGTAGTCTCTTGGGATTGATACAATTCTATGGAAGATTCATTGAGAATCTGTCCTCCATTATGGCACCACTTTCATCGTTATTGAAAAAAGGTTCTCCTAATATGGTGCGTTGGTCCCAGGAATGCCAATCTTCATTGGATCAGGTTAAGAATTTGTTCTCATCTCATCCTATCTTAAGACTACCAACGATTGATAAGACTTTTGTTCTTCGTAGTGATGCCTCTTCCACTGGGATTCGAGCGGCACTAATGCAGGAATATTCAGGAACTCTGCATCCTGTAATGTATATTTCTAGGAAGCTAAATGCGGCAGAAAGGAATTACTCGGTTTTAGACCGTGAATTGTTGGCTATGGTTTGGTCCATTCTTAAGCTACAAAGGTTCCTTCTGGCGCGCATTTCTTTATGGAAACCGACCAAAAAGCTCTTACGGCTATGCAAAGTAAGGATTTGAAGAGCTCGAGATCTACTCGTTATGCTATTGCTCTTCAGCCTTTCCATTTCACGGTGCGAGCTATCCGTGGTTCGGATAATGTGATGGCGGACATATTGTCCAGATGCCCACATGATTCCAGTTAAATCTTGTGTCCTAGTTTTTCCTGATATACTTTCAGACTTAGGTCTGTCCTTAATATCATAATATGTTGTAATACAAATGTATTTGGATGATGTTTAGATAATTTAACAAATTTCATTTGTCCATCCATCAGTGATATGTTGCTAAAATAGCATTGACATTTGTATATTGCTATGATTATATTATTTAGTAATGTTTGATATATGATTGGTATTGCCAGCAACTTAGGTTTCTTTAATGGTATCCCTTAGTTTGTTTGGCTTATAGTTTATATTTTCTCCTATGTTGGGAGATGATTTGTATCCTCTTCAGACGCTTTGTTTATGCGTCTATTGTACCTGATATTAGGTTCATTTTTTCATGAGCACATAAGTAATACTTGTGCAATCTTGCTCATGGACATATTCAAAAAAAAAAAAAATTTCATTCCCTTTTTTTTTTTTTATAGGGGGGGTGTAGTAATATGTTTGCTGTCATTTTTGACGGAGTCATCTGTCAAGTTATTTGCTTATGTTTTTATCATAAGAATAATTGTGTCTTTACCTGCGATGTCAGGTTGATTAGGGGTTGTCTTCCCTTGTTTATTCATTCATTGTGTTTGACCTTTAGGGTCAAAGGTAGACAGTTCTGGCGTATGCCCATGGGCAGGTTTTTTTTTTAAGCGGGAGTTGAGTTAGACTCCGGCAACCCGGAAGTGTCCTGGTTTTCTGAAGGAACGAGAGTCCATTGTGTTTTTAGGTTTTTTTCGGGGAAGAATCTTCGAAGTGACTGCACTGGCAGTTTTTTCCCCAGTGAATCTCTCTGCGTTTGAAATGACAGCAGAGTTCCTTTGTTAAGTTCTGTGGATTCAGACTCGGTTACAGGTAATACCGACTTTTTCCATTACTATGCTTTCGGTAGCAGAACATGTTAGAAGATTACCTAGTCTGATGACACGTGCAGAATCATGTCGAATCCCTAATTTTGGGAAGATACTTATAATCCCATTGTGCTGCAAACAGTTAGAAGAGGATGTTGTTATGGGGTACCAGTTAGTAAAATTAAAAGATACCTATAGCTCATACCAGGATCCCATTGGACTGGTGTTTGTTGTTATCGTTAAAAAGCATGGAACTGCAGGTAACTGGGCTTAGGTTATGGGAGAATATTAAGCATGTCAGAACTGGCCAGCTTTATTGCTGATCATAACCCCACTGCAATCCTACCCCAATACAAGTTAGTCATGGTCTGTGAACCCCCCACCTCTGAACCTCATGTCTAATTCACCATAAACATCAAAATTATGCCTTAAAAATAATACTTAAAATTGCGGAAAAAAACGCAAAAAGCCTAAGCAAAACGACTACCCAATAGGTAAGAATCAAGGTCATTGGGTAGTCTACGGAGCGTCTGTAAAAAGACATGTTACATCACGGAAAAAGCTTAGGATAGTTATTTAATAGAAGATATCTAGCCTGAATAACATTTTAAAGGAAGGAACCAATAACCTACCAAATTAACGGGAATAACTTGAAATACTAAAACAACTAAAAACCCCAGACTTAAACCCAATAAAAAAATCATCGCGTTAGTCAAGCACATGATAAGTCAAAATAAAAAATTTAGAACAAATAAAAAACTCACTAAAATCCTACAAACTAACTTGTCAACCAAAAAACCCAAAACAAACAAAAACCACATAAGTAAAAACCTAAAAAAAAAAAAATAAATACAAACATACCACCAACAAAAAAAAAAAAACCAAAACCCACCCCAACCAAAAAAAAAACACAAACCAAAAAAAAACCCCCAAAAAACAAAAAAAATAAAAAAAAAACCAACAAACAAACAATATCCCATAAAAAAAAAAACCTCTAAAAAAAAAAACACCCCCTCCCCAAAAACCAACCCAAAAAAAAAAAAAAAACCATCTAAACCCCCTACAAAAATCTAAAAAAAAAAAAAAAACCACCCCTATCAAAACACAAACCTCTAATTTCCCCCCCCTAACCCAAAAACAAAAACCCCCCACAAACATCAAAAATCCCTAAACAAACAACCCCAATTAACTTCTTAACACACTTAACCCTTCTACAATAAATCCCTTCTACACCCTCCTAATAACAAATAACCCCTCAAAACAAAACCCCAACCCCCCCCACCTAACAAACAACCATAATAACCCCATAACCAACTCTTCAAAACAACCAACCCCAAAAATACCCTCCAACAACCAACCAAAAAAACTTAACTAACACCACCCCCCCACCCACACCAATAACAAAACCCCCAAAACAACCCCCCCCCCCACCCCCAAAACCACATACCACCCCCCCCCCCCAAACCAAACAAACCCCCACCTAAACCCTAAACCTACCAATCCCACACCCCAAACTTTTAATCCAAAAAATTCAACAACCCCACCCCCCCACAACACAAAACCACAACCCACCCAACAAAAATATTACATTTTTCAAAAAATCTTTTCCTTACAATTACCCATACCTATTTTTATTTCAAACACCCTCCTACTCCCCCCAACAATAAAAAACACCAACATAAAACCCCACAACCACCAACAACACACCCCCATTACAACACAACCATACACCCCCCCCCCCACAAAACCAACCCCACCACAAAACAAAACCCCCCACCCCCCCCTCAAAAACTACACCCCCCCCCCCCCCCCACCACCCCACAATTATTAAACAATCCAACCCCCACCTATATAAAACCCAACACACAACCTCAATCAAACCACCCCACTTCAAACACCCCCCCCCAACCAATTCCCCCCCCCAACCCCACCCACCCCAAACCAAATTTCACCAACAACAATCACCACTAAAAACAACCCCACCCAACACTCACACCACACAAAATCACAACCACACACTAACCTACCCCCCTAAACATTAAACAAAACCTGTCCTTCTTAAAAAACTCCCCTTTTTCCTCATAAAACCCCCCCACCAAACTTTTATTTACCCCGAAACCCCCCCCCCAAAACAAATTTTTTTCTCATTTTACCCACCCCAAAACTTAAAATTAACACTCGTCAAACCTCCCACTCCCCCACCAAAACACAAAAAAAAACCCCTCAACTTTAAAAATACAAACCCACCCCCCCACCCCCTTTACCCCCCCCACCAATGCCCCCCCCCCCACAAAAAACCACACCCCTATGATGGTCAAACCCCCCATCCACGCCCCCCGACAAAACACCTACTTAACCCTGTCCAAAAACCACCCCCCCCCCCTAAACACACCCCACTCCCCAAAACCCACCAACCACCAAAAAAATTTAAACAAATAAAACCCCCCAATAAACCCAACCCACCCCCCCCCCAATCCCCCCCCCCATCCCCCCCCCCCACAACCCCCCCCCCACCCCCACCCCCACCACCACCCCCCCCCCCACCCACCCCACCCCCCACCCCAAATTATTTTTACCACCCCCCCCCCCCCCAAAACCCACACCCCACCCCCCCCCCCCCCCCCCCTCCCTCCCCCTCCACCCCCCATCCCCCCCCCCCCCCCCCCCACCCCCCCCCCAACCCCCCCAACACCCCCCCATCCCCCCCCACCCCCCAACATACTTATAAAACCCAACCCCACCAACAACCCCAACCACCCCCCCCCCCCCCCCCCCAAACCCCCCCCACCCCCCCCCCACCCTAAACCACCCAACCCCCCCCCCACCCCCCCCCCCCCCCCCACCCCCCCCACCCCACCCCCCCCCCCCCCCACCCCCCACCACCCCACCCCCCCCCCACCCCCCCCCCCCCCCCCACCCTCCCCCCCCCCCCCCCCCCCCCCCCCCCCCCCCCCCCCAACCCCCCACACCCCCCCCCCCCCCCCCCCCCCCCACCCCACCCCAACAACCCCACCCCCACCCCCCCACACCCCCACACACCACCCCCCCACAACCCCCACTACAAAAAACCCCCCCACACCCCCACCCCCCCCCACACCCTAATTCCCCCCCCAAACAACACCCAACCCCCCCGACCCCCACATCCATATGTGGTTCACCAAAATCCATAACACCCACAACACCCACCCCCCACCATCCCCACCCAACCATTCTTTCAAACCAACTCCCACTTTAAACTAACCCACACCCCTCTCAACAATCACCACACCAAACCACCCCCCACCACACCAAATCACCTTAAAAAACCCCAACCCCACACA